>BRDA01004796.1:97934-117956 GCA_036984385.1 Crenuchus spilurus
GTGTCTGACATTTTCTGCACTCACTCTCTACCTGTTGCTTCTTTGGTTCTGCCATGTTTAGTAACTTGGGGTAAATTTCTTGTGATCAGGGTTGCTAGGTCCAGCATAAATATCCATCCCAAAGTCAGTCTAAAACCCGCCCTTCAGAAGCTTAAACTAGCCCAAAATATGTCTGTCACACGTTTGAAGCAAATGGCAAAACAACTATGAATGTATGACTTAGTATTTTGTTTATAAGGGATTTATTATCAGTCATTAATAATTTGGTAACATTAGTGTTTATTAGTTCTTTTATAACAGTTTTATATCCCAGTCGAGAACACTTAATAGTAACGCTTCACGCTGTACTTCCTTATGTTGTTATGTTCTCCTCGTACTTATTGTTGCATTCAATCTTCCAACACCCACTTTTCTTGTTGTTCTTGGCTGCCCTGGTAATTTTTAAAAGTAGCCCAAAAAAACGCATCCCGCCATGCTTTAATTTTCACCCGCGACTGAATTTTCAAATAAGCTCAATTTGGCGTGAAAACCGCGAACCTGGCAACCCTATCTGTGATCGTACTTCTTGGTGGAGCAACTGCCTTGATCAACAGTAGCTCCCCCTGGTGTTAAAACTAAGAATTGCAATACACTCAAGCAAAAGTAGAAGTTCGGGCCATATTCTATTCTATGTATAAAATTTCTTGCGGGCCAATTAAAAATGGACGGGCCGTAGTTTGGACACCCCTACTCTAGGTTATTTATGCTTTCCTGCAGTAGGTGTTTGTTTTCATGATCTCATTTGTGCTTTTGCGAAGCTTTTTCATTCATGATGGCTCAACATAAGACCCTTCAAAGAAGTGGCTTCAGTGTTCTCGTGTTTCGATGATGTTAATATTGATTTTTGCTGTGTTTTTCCCATCACGCTAGCATTTCAGCCGTGACTCGGAAAGTGAGAACCTTGCTAAAAGCCACAGTGCTGATCTCAGAGCAGGCTGATTCCTGAATGCTCTTTGGCAGCTATGGTTAACCCTTTCCTGTTCACTGTAGCCTACCTCGCTGACTCTGCTGTGGATGGAGTTTGTTTCAGTGTTTCTTTTTGTTAACATCATCAATGTTTTTGTTGTTGTTGTTGTTTTCCCACTTTTCTTTGGGCGCCTCATTTGTTCGCTGCCCGCTTTGTTTGCCTGGTTTCGCTTTCAATCCACGTTCTCCTGTGTGACCTCCATCAAGGCACGCGCTCACTTGCTCAGCTTCCGCACCGCCCGGCCCCGCCGCCCAAACCTAGACGCTCCAAGAAAGGTGTGTCTCCACGTCTCCTCACAGTCTTCTTCTCTTCCATCCACTCCCTCAACATCTCACCTGCTTTTGTTCTTTTTTTGTGCCATGTCAGTCAGATGCTGCGTTTGAACAAAAGAGGATTCTTGTGATAAATATCAGTAATGGCATCATATAATTAAACTATACATCAGCCATGATATGATCTATTGTCCGTTTTCTCAGCTCCATTTACCATATAGGTGCACTTTGTATAGCTGCACAGTTGCTGGAGGTTTTAAACACTGTGTCCACTGACTGTCCAGTCTATTAGTCACAAGTCAGTGGTCTCAGGACACTACCCACAGGAAACTGCTGTTTATTATTTAATACACAATTATTTTGTAAACAAAACAGTGTTAAACAAACCAGAACATGTTTTTACATTCTTCAAAGTAGACACCTCTTGCTTAGATGCAGCTTTCTTGGCATTTTCTCAGTCAACTCTATGAGGTAGTCACCTGGAATGGCTTTCAGTTAACAGCTGTGCCTTGTCAAGAGTTCATGACTTGCATTTTTTTGCCCCCTTAATGTGAGACATCAGTTGTGTATCTGCTGTGAAGAATCTAAAATCTAAAACATATTTTGGTCTGTTTAACACTTTTATGTTTACTACATGATCCCTTATGTGATGACTTCAGTATAAAAAAAAAACAGTAAAAACATTGAAGTTGCTTCTCATATAATCTGGCCTTGTGTGCAAACCCTGACTCACTTCTGAGGATTTGAATGCCTCTAAAGATGGCATAATGTCTGTTTAATTGTCACTTGTATGACATTTCATGTCTTATCTCAGAATCTTCTTTTGGTTAATTGTCAGTTGTCTCATTTGGTTTGTGTGATTGTGGTGTTGTGTGTGTGGATGTTTGTTCTGTTAGTGCTCATCTGAGCCATTTGTTTTAGTTTTGAGCTGGTTTTATCCGTTTACCCTGTTGAGTCCCAACCCGCTTCTCCTTTGAGTCGACACTGCAGAGCTGCACTCTAACCCTCACTTCTGCTCTTCTACAGTGGAGTCAGCAGGAGTTTGGGAGGATCGCTCCATTGTGGACTCCTCCAGCCAAGGTTTGCCGTGTCACAGCCCAGCCTGTCCATCAGTCTAAAGCTGCTCCTGCTCTCTCCACAGCATGGCAGATCATCTACTGAACTTAACTTGTTTTTTCCGCCATCTTTGCATGAGCACTTTGTGCATGACTCATGTGTGCCTCCAGTGTTAATGTGATTTAAGTGCTTGATAATTCGACAAGTTTCATAAGCTACCATAATAACCTCATTTGACCTTCCATTATGTTAACCAGTCCTTTACTTTATTGGTAATTTATTGTATTGTTGTATTAAATTGTATTTCATTTGTTTACTTTGTTACTTGCATGTATTTTCGACCATGTTCCATGTTTAATAAATTGCATAACCTGCATGTGATTTTTTTGTTTAATAATGTGTAATGACCCTGTCATTCATATATAGGGTGTCCCATTTGCTTTAATACTAATGAAGATCTGGTGATTAAATTTTGTAATAAATAATCCTCAATCTGTGTGAAAAATACTGACATGTATGATTGCAGTGCAGGTAGACAGGTATTCATTTCTGATGACTAATACTGGCAGGTGTCGGAGTAGAAGCCCATGAGGTCGTTTCCATCAGTCGCCTGCCGCTGCAGTGAGACATTAATGTCCTCAGTTATCCTCATGGACACAGCACTGGACCTTGGTTATTTCACCCTGTGAACTGCACAGACTTCTGTGTATAATGCATCAGTGCACAGTACAGGAGTCCAAATTTTATCACCAGATATTCATTAGTATTAGTTATTCATGATTTTTTGGGTGAAAAAGCAAACTGGGCACCCTTTATCACTCAACACCGCTATAATATATTGTTCTGCATGTATTCTTTTATTTTGGTTACCACGCTTTAGGTTGCCTGTCTCGTGAGGAATGGCTTGTGTGTACATTTGCAGTGATTGTATTAATGCCAAAATGTACTTAATATATTCATACAAACCTTTTCTATGATTTGATTACCAGATAACTCTAGACTCTCTGCTGTTGCGATGGGAAACCCTGGACCTCGTAGGATGGTAGCCATCTTTGATTATGACCCAAGAGAAAGCTCCCCTAACGCTGACATTGAGGTGACCACCCTTACACTGTATTCATAAACACATATACGGTTGAGTCAGGTTTACACTGTGCAGTGTCAGTGGTCTTTTACATGTCAGACTATATGATGGCAGTAAAATTGTCTAAAGGCCGTTTCAATTGGATTAAATTTACACAGGGTCCTGGATCATTTCTTATTTCACATGAGCTCCTCTGTGATTTTATTTACGCTATTTGTTTACGCTATTTGCTGTTTAAAAAAAACCAGACTGAATTACCTACAGTTAGCTTTTTAAAATTTAAAACTCTGAGCTTGCTTAATAAGTTTACTCCCATCTGGATGCAAATCTCTGGTTTTCCAGAAGCCATGTAGGAACCTTATACAAACTTTGGAGGAACTTTATAGTCACTTTGTAGGAACCTTACAGGAACATTTAAAAACTCAGCATAAACCTTGAAAGAGCCTTGTTGGAACTTTATAGGTGCTTTTAGGAGCATTGTACAAAACTGGTAGGAGCCTTGTAGAAACCTTATATGAACCTCTTAGGGGCATTCACACATGAAATTTTAATCCACAATATCTGACATTGGCAGAACTCCGCTGCCTTTGGATGGAGAGGCACTAAATTGGCTTAAGCAGAGTTCAGCAATCTTGTGACCAAAGAAATTCTTAGAAAATGTGACTCTGCCTCTGACAGCGAGGACATGAGTAAAGTTTTCCACCATAAATAAAGACGGAGCAATGCATTATCAGCCAATACTGGTCCTGTACTAGTGCATCACCGACAATGAGAATTCATAATTTAATTAAACAGTCATGATAATTAGTCCTATAGTTGTGATGATACACACAGATCCAGAAACACACTGATCACATGTTCCCTTTGTCACCCCTACAGGCTGAGCTGACCTTTAGTGCTGGGGATGTCATCTATGTTTTTGGAGATATGGATGATGACGGCTTCTTTTACGTGAGTTATATACTTATATATAACTATATATATATATATATATATAGTTTTTATACTTCTAAAAATAAGCTTCTAAAATCGATAGACTTGAATCAGGGCTGTCATTGTTTAACTTCATTATAACAGCTAACCAAATGTACACCAACAAGGATTCCTCTATTATTATAAGCTTGACAGCAGAACTCTTTTGGGGGCTATATACAGCAGTTTTTAAAAAGGTTCTGTATAGAACCATCTACAACACTTCTCATCAATCTGAAGAACCCTTAGATCATGGAAAAAACCATTTATCCATAAGAAGGGTTCAGAACCATTTTCTTTACTAAAGAACCTTTGTTTTCAAGATTGTACCTGAACTCATTTGTATGCAGTTTGTTTTTACACTTTAATAAAAAGCCTGTTTGAATATGTTGGATGGGTTTAATCCTCTAAAATCTGACATGCCTTCACTTTTTTACAAATTACACACATCTAAAATTATTCTTTCTAAAGTTTTGCAGTCTATTGTTCAGCACAAACTCCGCAACAGTGTCAGAACAGTAAGAGTGTCATAAAACTATTTTCTGATTAAATCTGCTCTAAACTTAGGCTTTCCAAAAACCTATTTTCAGATGTGCTGATATATTGTAAAAAAACACTCTAAACATTTCTAGCCAAGACTTTTGAGCTCAGAACTGAATAAACAGAGGTGTTGGCTACACACTGATCATTACAGCTTTTAGAATTTTTATGTGGTTTTATTTCTAAGGCTTAACTAATGTGAGGTGACACTCTGTTTTCCTCAAACAATACCTTGAATATTTGAGAAAGGTGTGACGCACTCAGGACAGGTCTAATGTTTATGTTAGAGGTGACCTTGTCTTTACCATGTCCATGTTCGGTATTACCATATCAATATCATATGAATGACAGATCACATCTTTTGGCGGGAAAATATGTGGAGCTGTGTGACTCGCTCTCATGTCTCTGCTTATTTAAGCTCCTCTCACAAGAATGTAAATATTTTGTTTTGTTTCTAAAATAAAATTTCACAGAGTTATGTAAGTGTTTTTGCGGAATTTTGTTAATATGCTGCCAACGGGAGTGCTGACTCCAGAGGGTTAACCATACATGGATGTTAATTTGATCTACTTCAGGGAGATCTGAATGGGCAGAAAGGTCTGGTGCCCTCCAACTTCCTTCAGGCTTTTCCGGAGACTTCAGAGGAGGCAGCTGCAGAGCCCCCTGCAGTGGAAAGCCGGAGAGACTCGCAGGTATATTTGTGTGTTTATCACCAAAGTTTGCTAGCAACCAGTCTATTTATGTCTGTGTGTGTGTGTGTGTGTGTGTGCATGTGCAATAATGTGGTTTTATGTGTGGCTTTCAGCCTGGCTAGCATTAACTTACAGCATCACTTAAAAAATAGACTTCAGTTTAATTCCTATGATGATTTATAACTTTACACCAGCTTATAATAAACCTCAGGGCTGTTTCTTGCTATATGCAAATTGGGTCACCCAGAATTCTCTGTGACAACACATTCTTTTCTTTCAGAACAAGGGTGAGGTTAGACAGTGTCACCACATGTTTAGCACATAATTTGCACAAGGCATCATGGGACATAACAGTATTGAGGATACAACAAAATAGGATATATTGTCCATAAACAACCTCAATAAACACTATTAATCACAAGAATAGGAGATATTAGTCCATAAACAAACTCAATAAACACTAATAATTAGGGATGTCCCGATCCGATCTCAAAGATCGGAATCGGGCCGATCACGACATTTTTTAACTGATCGGTATCGGCTTTTCTGAACACAAACCTAAGCCCAATCTTTGTCGTAAACACAGGAGTTGTAAAATGAGAGCAGAGCTTATATCAGAACGTGTTTATAATGTCTGCTGTGTGGAATTACTTCAAATTAGAAAGCGATACGAGTCCAACAGCGAGGTGTAATGTCTGCAATATGAGCGTTTCACGGGGTGGTAGTAGCAGTTAACACTTAACAATAGTTTGGAAGCTGGCAGTTTTTCCCTAAAGCATTGCCGTTGTTAAATATAAACATTGGATTAATTTTATGAACTATAATGTAATGTGTGCACTGTGTGAAGAGTATTATCTAGTTCTTATCTAGAAAACAGAAGTATCGGTTTGAGACTCGGTATCGGGAGACACTAAAAAATTAATGACTCTTATCGGATCGGGAACAGAAAAAACGTGATCGGGACATCCCTACTAGAATAGGAGATATTAGTCCATAAACAATACAAATGCAGAAAAATACTAAAGTTAAATAATTAACATTCCGATATCGAATGTTGAATGCATATCAGTACTCATGGGAGTAGTTGGGATCACTAGAGCAGGTGCACTTTGAAGAGCTCGGATTTTAGGAGTGTCTTGAAACTAGTGAGGGACACCTCTGCTCTAGTGGCGGTAGGCAGCTTGTTCCACCATCTGGGAACTACTGAGGAGAACAGTCTGGATTGCTTTGTGTGAATGTTAGGCAAAGCAAGCCAACGTTCAGTGGAGGAGCCCATCGATCGGGCTGGGACATAAGCTTTTAGGACCGAGTGCAGATAAGAGGGAGCCTGCTCTGTCATCACCTTATAGGCGATCGTGCAGGCTTTGTGTTTGATCCGGGCAGCAATCGGAAGCCAGTGTAGCTCAATGAGCAGTGGGGTGACATGTGCCCCTTTTAGATGGTTAAAAACCAGATGTGCTGCTGCATTCTGGACCATCTGTAGTGGTTTAATAGTGCAGGCTGGGAGGCCTGTTAGCACAGCATTGCAGTCATCAAGGCGTGAGATAACTACAGCTTGTACCAAGAGTTGACTGGCATGTTGCGTTAGGAACAGTCTGATTTGTCTGATATTATAGAGCGCAAAGCGGCAGGACCGTGCAACAGAGGCCACATGATGTGTGAATGAAAGCTGATCATCAAACATAACCCCGAGGTTCCTAACAACCTTTGATGGAGAGAGTGAGAGAGAGTCGATCGTCAAGGTGAGGTTGTGTTGAACCGACTGTTTTGCGGGGAAGACCAGTAGTTCAGTCTTTGAGAGGTTAAGTTGTAGGTGGTGATCCTTCATCTATGAGGATATATCTGAGAGGCAGTGAGATATCCGCGCCGAGATGGAAGAGTCATCATCAGGCGGGAATGACAGATTAAGAGCTGAGTATCATCAGCAAAGCAATGGTAGGAAAAGCCATACCAGCTGTGTCTTGTCAGGATAACTGGTCCCATTGAGGTAGTGTAAATGGAAAAAAGAAAGGGTCCCAGTACAGAGCCTTGGGGCACTCCGGACAGTGGATCTGAACCATGATAGTGGTGTATCCGAGTATATTAGTCCATAAACAAACTCAATAAACACTAATAATCACTAGAATAGGAGATATTAGTCCATAAACAACCTCAATAAACACTATTAATCACTAGAATAGAATATATTACTCCATAAACAACTACAATAAACATTATTAATCACTAGAATAGGAGATAGTCCATAAACAACTAAACAAATTCTGGTGGAGAGTGATCAGCTGTAGTAAAGTTTATAAACTCACTGTCAGCAACTTGTGGGAGACACTAACACTGAGCTGCAAAGCTGTGACACTGTCCTTCCTCACCCTTCTACCAGTTTTCATGTACTGCCATGTTTAAATTAGTGTGACCCCAAACTTTTGAGAGTGTTTGTGAGAAAGAAATAGATGGATATATTAATAGATACACCACTTTGAGACCTATTTTATAAATACACATGTATGTTCTGCTCAGTATATATGTATGTACAAAAGAATATGAGTAGTTTAGCTGTTAGCCTCCCAAGTAAGTTGTCGCATGCCCTGCATGCCAATCTTTATTTCACACTGTCTTGGGCGTTTACAGATCTCATTAGATCTGCATGTGTGTGTGTGTGTGTGTGTGCTCTGCATGGCTTATTTCTCTGCATTTGTTTGTATTTGTTCCTGCATGGTGGGATGCAGAAACACAGGAGAGGTGTGCACTTTAAACAGTAAGAGTAAGTGTCCTACTGTTCACCTGTCTGTCTAGTGCTCCTCCCTTACCTCAAGAAACCTGTCCCACATCCCACCCTTGCACAGTTTACCAACCAAAGACCCCCGTCCCAACCTCAGGATCCTACAGCATGTTTAACATCCTCCCTTTAACTGTGTTTGAGTTTGATTTAATACAGCAAATAGTAGATAGAACCACCTCCTGACATGCTGGGTTTAAGTAGCCCTTCCCCACTGTTTCCTACATCAGACGGCACCAATTAGCTGTAAACTCCTGATTATTGTAATGGTGAAATAGAAAGTAGTTATATATATATATATATATATATATTAAAATGTAGCCTTCAGTCTTTCTAAAACAATAAATTAAACTATTTTAGAGTGTGTGTAAATGGTTGGAGCAAAGTTTACATTTTACATTGATTTTGTAAAAGACACACAATTGTACACAATATAAGAGCTTTAGAATAAGTGTTTTAAACTAGTGCTCGCTTAAGTGCTCCACAAAGAGATGGTCTTCAGTCTGTGTTTGAAGACTGTGAGGGACTCTGCTGTTTGAACACTCAATGGGAGTTTGGACAGAGAAGTCAAGCCATATTAGAAGCTTTAAGGGTTAGAGGTGCGACTTGAGACTTGACTATTGCCATTTAATACATTCATACTGCCTGTAGAATTTGGCCAAAATGTAATTTGTAGTAGTAATAATAATAATAATAATAATAATAATAAAAATAAAGGAAGAATTATTTGGTTCTCTAAATTGTCCAGTGTGTGTGTCCAGTGATTGCTTGGCACCCCATCCTGAGTTTGGCTAGGATGGTGGAATGCCCTGCCCAGCATCTGGTGAAGGGGACTCATCGTGAGCCTGACGAGGATTAAGCAGATAATAAAATCAATGCATAAAAATAATAATAATAATAATTATTATTATTATTATTATTATTATTATTACTGTAAGTATTACTATTATTGTAAGTATTATTATTGTAAGTATTAGTAGTAGTAGTAGTAGTAGTATTACTACCTACTAATCCTAGACTAAAATGAATTCCCAGTATTATGTCATTAACATTGCAGTTTAATTCAAAACTAGGCTTAATCAGAGTATAAAGACCTATTAAGTTAAATAAAAAAAACATTTAATTGTCCTGTAAATGTTTTATATATAACATGAATTGTGGAGCTCAAAACTGCGCATTCCTGAGTCTGTAAATACTCTATAGCTACAGTAAACTAAATCAATTGCTGATAGGGATAATTTAAGATAATGTACTATTAAGTGTAGGGAGAACTTTTATTTTACAACTAAACTTGTAAACACAGCATCTGACAAAGACCAGTAGGAGGCCATTACACTCAAAATGCATTTGAAAAGATTATAGGGTGTTATATATGATATTAGCTGATAACCCCTTTGCCCTTTTAGATCCATAACATTTCGACACATCTTTTATTTTTTCCTACATTGTAAATATACTGAAGTCATCCAGACTATGAAGGAACACATAAGGAATCATGTAGTAAACTTAAAAGTGTCAAACAAACCAAAATATGTTTTAGATTTTAGATTCTTCAAAGTAGACACACAACTGATGTCTCAAACACATTAAGAGGCAAGAAGTGTAAGTCATGAACTCTTGACAAGACACAGCTGTTAACTGAAAGTCATTCCAGTTGACTACCTCATAAAGCTGACTGAGAAAATGCCAAGAAAGCTGGCATCTAAGCAAGAGGTGCCTACTGTGAATAATGTAAAATATAATCATATTCTGGTTTGTTTAACACTTGTTTGTTTACTAAATAATTACAGATGTGTTTATTCATAGTTTGGATGACTTTCGTATTAATCTACATTACAGACCATTTTTAAATCATGAAAAACACTGAATGTCCAGAAGGTGTGTCCAAACTTTTGACTTGTACTGTGTATGTATACATATTTTAATATCTTCATCTTTGTGCCCTGAAGGTGAGCCAAACTACATTTGCAGAGCGGATAGATGCTGTAATGTCCACTCCGGAGGAGAGTCCAGCAGCCCAGTGTGAACCAAACCTCAGCCCATCCCAGGACCCAAACCTTGAGCCCATCCCAGACATAGGCCCTCCTACCACCTTCCTACAGACCACAGACCACTCCTCTCTCACTGACTCCTCCCCATTGGGGAAAAAGAAAAAAGGCTTCTTCTCCAAAGGCAAGAAACTGTTCAAGAAGCTGGGCTCCAGTAAGAAGGAATGAAAGCAGAAGACTGTTATCCTGAATAATTTGCCAATTGCACTTTTCCTTGTTGATGTTTGTCTTTATGTTGCATGTTTGAGTGAATTGGTGGTTGCCGGAGTTGAAGGTTGGAGGTGTGTTGTATTGTTGCTGAGGTGTGTCTCTTTACCCAGGTGATGTTTTTTGTTGCTCTTTTATGGTGAAGATACTTCAGAAGCAGACATTTGTGATCAGAATAGTCATGGAACAGACTGGCACTGATGGTAAACTGCTGTTTTAAAGACTTGAGTTGGAGTCAAGCACAGTAATAAGACTCCATTAGTGACTTGAGTTTTGGATACTTGGTTTCCTTGTTCAGTTGATTCTTGGTCCTGAAGCTCTCTATGTGGAAGTGGTCTTTCTGAGCTACATACAGCCCTCCGTTATAGTTATACTACATTAAAATTAAAGGAATACTCCAGCATCTTTCTGCCTAGCTGCCTCATATACAATTACCAGTATGAACACACCTTCTTAAAGTCATCCAAACTATGAATAAATACATCTGTAATTACTTAGTAAACAAACAAGTGTAAAACAAACCAGAATATGTTTATAGTTTACATTCTTCGAAGTAGGCACCTCTTGCTTAGATGGCAGCATTTTCTCAGTCAGCTTTATGAGGTAGTCACCTGGAATGACTTTCAGTTAACAGCTGTGTCTTGTCAAGAGTTCATGACTTGCATTTCTTGCCCCCTTAATGTGTTTGAGACATCAGTTGTGTGTCTACTTTGAAGAATCTAAAATCTAAAACATATTTTGGTTTGTTTAACACTTTTAAGTTTAATACATGATTCCTTATGTGTTCCTTCATAGTCTGGATGTTCATTTACAATGTAGGAAAAAGAATACTGCTGTAATTAATGTCCAGAATTTAGGTCAAATGAAATACCAAATTCAACATCTATTAAAAAATCCTTTTGTGTAATTATATACTTTTAAAATCCACCTTGAAATTTAATTCTGTATCTTTGAAACAAGAACATTTGTTTTTTGAATGGTGGTGTGAAATAAGGTTGTTGGTTTTTTTTTATCTTTTTTTACACCTTGTTCCATATCAGCATGGATTGCTCTGATGATGTTTACAACACTGTCAAAGGCATCACTTTACCGCAGTGTTGAGGTTGAGACTCTAGAAGCTAATATGCACAAAGAAACGTTATTTTCAGATAAAGGTGACAGTGTTACTGTACAGATACAGTAGATGGAGACTAGGTTGAAAAATACTGGAGTATTCCTTTAAATCCTGCTGTATTGAAGCACTATTGCTTTTAGGTACATATATGTCTTTTTGGGCATGTCTAAGGCTTCATGGCTTATAAAAACAGTATTTTGGCCATTTGAGTAAATGCATTTTCTTTTGTTTGTGTGTTTGATGATGGAAAACAGCTAATTCACATTGATTTATCTGATTTTATAAGCCAACAACTGGACCTCAGATGATTCTGAGCATTGTGACGGGCCTGTTCATATGTATGAAGGTCTTTAATGGACACACTGTAGAAGAGAATTCCTCAGAAGGCTGTTTTCCACATGAATTTGAGCTTTGTTTTGCCTTTCTCAAACAATGTCAGTATCACATATAGCCGAACAGAAAACGGATGTATGGTTGAAGTGTGTGTGTGTGTGTGTTCCAGGTTGGCGATATTATAAAACAGGGACCTTCCTAATGAGGACCGAAATCTGGTCCTCACTATGTATTTAAAAATGAAGATGTGTTTTAGGTTCTGGTTGGATAACGATACCACAGTGGTGCTCCATCCTAGTCATGCAGATCTACCACCTTGCATAATTTAGCTTCAGCAATCATCTAACACACCTGTTCCAGGTAATGAAGAATATTAGAGCCAGGTGTGCTGGACCTGAACTCTCCAGGATGGTTGGTATTCAGATTCACACAGAACACAGGAATAGCGTCTCCTGTTGTTCCCAACAAGACCTCTTCTGGCAGTCATGCAGGGTTCTTCTTGTCTCCCATCCAAAAACTAACCAGACGTAGACTTGCTTAGTATTGTGAAGATGCAATGGCTAATACCCTCTAGCCCAGGACTGGGCATCCTTGTAGTAGTAGTAGTTGACTGGGAGTTCCCATAATTCACAGAAACCAACCTGTGTGAATATTTTTCAGCTTTGTCTCTTTGTATGTTTATTTCCTTTGTACTGGGACTATTGTTTATGTAAAAAACGGGTTTAAAAAGACAAAAAAAATTCTCCTTTCAGTCTACAATGTGACTCATCTTTGTCCAGTCCAAAATGCAGTATCTTGTCATAGAATCTAAGTAACTGCATTTGTTTCAATGTGCATGCAGTCACTGTCATATCAAAACCTTCCCGGCTGCCCCCTTTTCAGTGTGTGACTGTTTTTAAGATGAATGCACCAGTGGGAATGTCCAGAATGACTTGCTATGAAATCTCACGTATGTTAATGCGCGTGAGGTTTTTATATGACAGCGGCGAGATACGGGAATCATGTTGAAATCATTTCTCAGGTTTAAAGCGGTCGTCTTTGAAGGCCGTCTCAGCTCATTTAGATCACACTTGCCAAACCTTTAGGTGCTCTGCATGTTACTGTGACCACACGGAGACGAATAATCAAACACCAGCCGATGAGTGGGCAGAGTCAAAGCTGGAGTGACTCCATAGATGGGAAACCCTATTGAAGTTCTGCACGGTTTCTGTTCATCTGGGTTCCCGACGGAAGCGGAGTAGCAAAACACACCATGAGTACACGGTGATGATACTTTGACTGTAATAATGTTTAAACTAAACACTACATTGTACAGTCAATATCTCTCTCTCTCTCTCTCTCTCTCTCTCTCTCTCTCTCACTCTCACTCTGTAGTCTGTATGTAACCTGTTTTTTAGGCTAGCATCGCTTCCCAAACTGCACTATAATCCAAAAGCCTGCTGTTAAAACCTGCTACTGAGAGCATTAGGAATGCACAGGCCTGTATGCCCTGGTCACTGTGCTGTACACTAGCCTGACCCTGCTTCTAACATGGAGGACTCTGCTAGTTAGGCCACAATAACGTATTAGCCTTACAAGACCTTGTTTAGTCTTACTATAATGTTTACTTATGCTGTACTTTTTCTGACTGCATGCATGAGTGTCACACCCATGTTCGGCCTTATTTATGAGTCTATTTATGTATTTATAGTACCTTTCAGTTGATTTTTTTTTATTTTTACAGTGTATTTGTAGTATCGTTATGGGTTTTGAGGCCGAGCTGAAGTGTGCTGATGGTTTGGTGTGTGTGTGTGTGTGTGTGTGTGTGTGTGTGTGTGTGTGTGTAATGTACAGTGTTTGGGTCAGTGCTGATTTTTGACGTATGATATTTTCATACAGCGAGAGGCTTTATTCTTGTGTCCGTCCTGTAACTCGCACGCGGAGAACTGGAATGTGGACTTTTTTTTATGAAATCAGAACTGCTTTTTGTAACCAATTTTTTGAACTTCATCTGTAAATATGGTCACTTTTTGTTTTGGTTAACATTTTCATAATCTCATTTTTTTCCTTCTGCATGTTAAAGCAATGTTTCTGATCAACGACTAGTAACATCTGCTGATTATGGGGCCGTTGTCATGGGCCTTTTTACAGAAATAAATTATATTTTCACATAAAAGCTTTACGTTTGTTCATTTTGGTGTGCTTAGAATTTAACTGTGAAATCTTACATTTTAAATATAGATAGAAAAAGATGAGATACAATAAAAACACAACATAATATTATTTTTTAATTTTTTTTATTAATGTATTGCAAAAGTTGACAAGTATGAAAGACAACATTCTGAATTCAGAGTCTTGGCTTTGTCTCTGCATGCACAGTCAGCTCATGTGGGTTTGTATTGACACAATGAGTTGTGTACAGCCTTATGACACAAAGCCAGTTCCCCTTTTTCTGTCTTCTTTCTCCTCCATGTTGAGTGGTTGTCTTGCTTTCAGACTGTGTTCCCAGTAGCCAACAGTACACTCATCCATAAAGTAGGAAACACTACACTGTGGCGAGGGGTTTAGTAGTGCTTTCTACTTTATGGATGACTGCACTGTACTTCCCAACGTGCCGTCTGCAGATCTTCAGTTTTTCTGTGATAAGATACACCTGTAGAGTTTAGTGGTTAAGACCCCCCCTCGTCCCCTCCCCCACCCGAACACACACTTAATACACAATACTCTTCCGCCCCATTTCTGTACACTTTACAGCTGCCCATGTCAACCACACCCAAATGCCTCACACAGCCCCACAACTCAAAGAAATTGTGCTTTCTACTAGTAACAATTTGCTATTAAATGTCTACAAATTATTTTTTACAATTGGACTTTTGATCAGTAATTAAAATTTTGTTCACAAACTTTCCATTTGAAAAGCTACCAGTTGCAAAACTTTTATGCAAATTTCTGTACAAAACAATTAAAAACATTTACAAAGTTCCCCTCTAACTTTAAAAGAAAGTACTCTTTAATATATCAACAGGATACCAAAAACAAAAATAGCTTGTCAAAAAAAAAAAAAAAAGCTATTTTCTTGAAAATTTTTATGTAAAATTTACTTCCTTTTTTTCTCATGCCATGTTAGGTTGGATATGGCAGCCATCTTGATTGGCATGAGTAAGCTGTTTCTGGCATTAACATTTCTGAAATAAATTATAGAATAAAAATAAATTTTCTACATACAAATAAATGTACGTATAATGCATATACATCTGACATCATAGAAAAGCATTTGACAGTAAAATGTGTCATAGATTTTGCCCTGCATGTATCGGTTTTAACAGGAAGTGGCAGCTCAGCATTTACATAAATTGACAGTTGTGAAAAATATTACACAGCGAGCAAAATTTCAAATCAGCTTTTTTTCAATTCATTTTTTTTTTAGTTAAATGTTTAAAAAAAAAAACTTTAAAAATTGACATTTGACATCAAAATAGTTGAAATTGTGGAACTTGGCATGTAGCATTTGCACTGAATTAAAAAAATTCATTGTTGCAGAGAAAATAGCATAAAATTTCAGAACTTAAGAGAAAAATATGCAAAATTAAATGTGTATTTAAGCAAA
Source organism: Crenuchus spilurus (assembly GCA_036984385.1). Lineage (NCBI taxonomy): Eukaryota > Metazoa > Chordata > Actinopteri > Characiformes > Crenuchidae > Crenuchus > Crenuchus spilurus. The sequence goes on from BRDA01004796.1 coordinate 113,618, forward strand.
CATTCTGCAGGAATGTGTCTTTAAAACGTATAAATGTACATTAATTTAGTAAAAATGTCCCATTTTAATATTGTAATTTAAGTTTTGCTCATTTACCCAAATACTTTTATCCATACCGCTACAAGCTAAGCTAAATTGTGATCGCTTTAAAAATTTCTTGCAAGCTGCTCTCGTCCAGTATTCTTACCAGAGTCTTCAGTCTTCTCGCTCTTCAGCCAAAGTAGAAATGGACCTGCTAGAGGAGAGACGCTCCTTTTAACCTTCTCTTGGCCACGTGGTGTAAACCACACAGGAAGAGGTTTAACAGTCACAGCCTAGCTGTCTTTCTTTTTGCATTGCTTCTTTCACTTTTTCTTGTCTGTGTTCATGCAGATGGCAGCATTCATCACAATTTGTGCCCTTTGAGATCTAATACAATGCATTATTCGATATATAATAAGAGATACGTGCAAATTTTGAAATGGTGAGAATTGTCTTCCTTGTCAACTTCTTTTCAAAAACCATGAAATTTCATTTGAAATTTGAAATTTAAAGCCTCTACAAGCATTGAATAAAATGACTTATTAAACTGTATGTGTCCATTGACTTTTTAAGCATATTGATCAATTGTAATGTGCAGATTCAGGTAGAAAAATGCTTTAACCTTCAGTTACATATATAGTATTTATAGCGTATATCACAGCTTTACTGTCTCTTTACTTATCTGGCCTTGTTTTAGTGCCACTCTCATTATCTTTCAGTACAGTTCTCTTGTTCTCTGTTCTCTTTAGATGCTGTTTCATTTTGCCAGGCCATTGCTTAACAGTTGCAACACTTGGGGAAATGTTGAAGTGAGCCTCTGCAATGGTCATCACTGGGAAGTGATAAGTCAGCCAGTGGAGATTACATGTGTGCATGTGTGCGTGTGTGTGTACTTATAGGAAGTGTTGTGGGAATTTGTACAATGATTTCATGTTGAGTTTGGACTGAGCAAGCTCCAGTAGATCCAACAACCTCCCAGTAATCAATCAAGCCAGTAGCATTTAAATACGAATTTGAAAATGCTAATTAATTTTAGATTTTAATATACAGTGGAATATGCATGCTGCTCTAAAAGTTGAGAAATACTTTTAACATTAGATCATTAATATCATTAAGATGTTAATAGACAAGGATTCCCAATTAGTCAATGCTTGGTTGATTGCATATCATTCTGCAACAAATATATAGTTCTTGGATAGTATGTAGTTATTGGATATACAGTGGAACCCCGGTTACCATTTGCTCTGGTTATCGTACAATTCGGTTATTGTCAACTTTTATCAGGGAAGTTTTGTCTCAGTTATCGGCATGCCCACATAACTCGCCACTAATTTTGCAAAAAAGGATTCACCCACACGTTCATCATTCATTCTAGCTTCATTTTTCATTGTTTCTCATTGATAATGCTCAAAACAAATGAAAACAAATATCGGCCAAGAACCCTGAGAACATCTGTACAAAACAAAGGCTGCTGGCTGTACCACGAGTGATGTTAAATGTTCATTTATAAATTTCATTAGTCTTTTGTACGTATTTCTCATTGTGTTCTGTAAGTAAAACTATAGTTATTCTATATAAAATGTGTTTTTGTTAATATTTTGGAGTGTCTGGAACAGATTAATTGGATTTACATTATTTCTTATAGGACATACTGCTTCAGTTATTGTTCATTTCAGTTATCATTGACACTTTAAAACAGATTAATGATGACAACCGAGGTTACACTGTAAGTTAAGGAAAGAACAATGGGGAGCTGAACACAAGTGTAAGAGTTCTTTTGTGTTACTGAAATTCTTTATCATAAATGTAATGACTTGCTAATGTATGTAAGGAATCTGAAACCTCTTGAAACATTCCCATTCAACATGTCCACATACATGAATCTCCTTACTGACATCTGATCAAAGCCTATAATCGTAAATATACTACTCATCTAGAAATCAGAAAGAGGAAAGCTTCAAAGTATGATCAGATCTAGCACAGGAAGTACCTGCAGAACAACTCGCTCAACTCTGTTATTTCCTGTGTGAGGCCCTGCATCGACTTCAAATATCATGTTCCCTTATCTCGGCTAGTGTTTAGCTGAATTATGTACATGCCATGAATGCAGTCAGTATTAGTCATACACAGCATGTCGTTTTCTCTTGTTTGAGTTGCCCAAAAAGCTGTTAATCAGAGATTAAACATGACTGTGTTCTCTTTTCTCTGCAGATTTGAATGGAAGGAAATGTGTAAACAGGTTTACTGTTAAGACCATATGTTTGATGAAAGTTTGCACAGTGAACTTTTAGTCACTTTGAATCTTCAGCTTGATGTGTTCAACAGGTTGCTCCATAGAATGGTGCAAATGCATCTTCCTAAATGCTTCTCAAATTCGATTTGCATTCAAAACAGTCCCTTATTTCATGCATTGATTCATTGTAAAGGCAAAGTAAAGCACTGTAGTGCATGCAGTCATCCACTTCTGGTCTAAATCAAGATGGATGAATGGATCCTTTATTGCCTCAAAGGGAATTTCATCAAATACAACATAAAAAATCAATAAACAATACATTCCACTCAACATCTTCAATATTAAAACATCCCCGACATTGTAGGTGGTCACCCATTAAATTAAAAAAATTTTTTGTCTTAAAATGTCTAAAAAGACACTGCCATCATCAGTAATTAAATACTTGGCACCAGTGTTCATTTTGACAGGTGATTTTGATAGTCTTCTGACTAAAATGTATATTAGTTTTGAAAACTGAAAACATTTTAGTCTAGTTTTAGTCAATTAAATGTTTAAAATATTTAATCTAATTTTAGTTGTATTTTTTAGTTATACTATTTTAAACTGCTTACTGTTATTTTAATAAAACAATAGTCTTTAATTTTTGTTACATTTAATAACACAATGACATCAGATATTGTGGAAGAAAGTTGGCCCATTTTTCTTTTTCTAAAACACTTTTTGCGTTTATTTAACTTTTACATGACAAAATGTAGTATGTAAATACAATTTATCAACGTGACTAAACACACACATTAACAGCAATCCCTTCACAGCCTCTTAAAAACCAGAAATTATTTATAGCTGCGTAAATATCCAGTATAACAAACAAATAACAGACACATGAGAGAAGTCTGCCCTCTGAGCTTTCTGTCACAAACGATAATGGATAGATTAAGAGGGAAAGAGTTGGGTTTCTCCGGTGTGCTGGCCTTTTCTCATTTCTTTTACTCGTTCCTGTTGGCTAACATTAACTTGTACTTAATGTGGACTACCACGGCTTATGTGCCTTTCCTCTTCGTTTCGTTATGACTGTATTTAAAATGAAACGGAGGCTGTATGTGTGTCTTATGGCTCCAGTTAGACGTGTTTGTTATCTATTTAACCTAAACACCTAAAATAATGATAACGGATTACACATTTCCCCTTTATACACTGAAAAATTCAAAAATGAAACATATCAGATATACATATTCATCATCGTTAGCTAACTAGTTAACATCTAGCTAGCTAGCTACATTAGCTATGTTAGCTTACCTTTTTGTAAAGCTTGTGGTGGTGAGAACTGAGGACCTCTTGAGGTTAGTAGTGTTTTTCCCAGTTATTTTAAATTTGTTTTGTTTTGTGTGGCAGCGAAAGTGAAATTACTCCATAAATCGCTTCTTATTTTCCATCCAAGCTGCGGCTGTGACGTTGTGTTAAACTTCAGCAGTGTGACTGTGGAGTTTAACGTGCTTTGAGGAAGTCAGACGTGCTGCAGGTTTATTTTAAAAAGTGGATTACTGGACAAAAACTATTTTTTGTACCTTTGTGACATTTTCGTTTTGTTTTTATTCGTCAACGAAAAGTCTAATACTTTTAGTCATAGTTTTTGTTTTAAACTAGTCTTTATTAAGTTCTCATCACGTTTTCGTTGTGAAAAAATGGTCGTCAACAAATATTTTTCGTCATAATTATTGTTAATGAAATTAACACTGCTTGGCACAAAAGATGCAATGGCTTGTGAAGTTTTTGTTTTGGGCATACAATACCTACGTCCAGAGGAGAGGTTGGAGAACTCTACATTCATTTAATATCAGAGCAAGATTGATTGCATGCTGCTCTAAAAATTGAGAAATGCTTTTAACATTAGATAATTAAGATGTTAATAGACGAGGATTCCCAATTAGCCAATGCTTGGCTGATTGTATATCATTCTACAACAAATATACAGTGAGGAAAATAAGTATAAAATGATAACTGGGACAAACTATCCCTGAAAAAAGTTGACAATAACCAGGGCAAATGGTAACCGAGGTAATTATATTCAATCCAAGAACTATACAG
>BRDA01004797.1:4033-28635 GCA_036984385.1 Crenuchus spilurus
TAGTCCATAAACAACCTCAATAAACACTATTAATCACTAGAATATGAGATATTCGTCCATAAACAACCTCAATAAACACTATTAATCACTAGAATGTTTAATGTATAATGGGTATCCACAAACTTTTGAGCAGTGTTGTATTTCACAGTATTCATAAACTGCCTAATGGCTGCAGATTATATTTGTGAGCCTCACCCCTCCTGTGACGCAGATCCTCCATCTCCTTCCTCAGTCTCTCAATCTCAGTGAGCAGCTCCTGGTTCTTGCTCTCAGATTCCTGCAGTTTACTGTCAGAGGATGAATGGGTGTTAACTGATGCCCTCGATGGGTCTAAACCAGTCCATGAAGGCCACAGTGTCGCTGTAAATCTTTTTATGTGTTCCCTGTTCTGACACAGCTGATTCATGGCATAATTATTTCATAATTGCTTCACTTTAGTGGAAATAGAGACATTAGTACCAGGAGATAAAGACCTGCACAGCCTGCTGTAGTCCTCCAGCACTGATCTGATCTTTGCATCACAAATGTCAAGATATAAAGGACATGAAAATGGATAAGCAGAGCTACAACATTAGCCAGATGTCAGGTTGTACAATTACAGTCATAATCCTGCACAGTTTGGTGATCTTCCTTATCAAACACACCTGATTCAGCTCAACAGGTTTATTTGTAGTGTCAGAGCAGAGAATCACCAAACTGTGCTGGACACCAGGCCTCCAGGACTGGAGTTCATCAGCTCTGCATTACAGGAATTACACCGGGCTTGTACTGTGTCAGTGCACCATCAAAGAAGTAAGTGATAATCATACAGAAAGCACTTTGAGCTTCAGTTACTAAGCAAAGTGAGTGCCAACAAGAATCAAAAGTACCAAAATAAGTACATTTTAATGCTCAAATTTTGGACTCCGTTCTCTACTCTTTCAGTGTTTTCTAATTAAAATAAGCCTCACAAGACTTTTGCTTACAGCTGAACAGTTCTGTATGGATTGGTTTAGATTAAGTGAACATGGGGGTCCTGAAGTTATTTCTTCTTTTACAGGAGCTCCTCTGTGATTTTATTAAATCTGGATCTACCACATTTGAGTTCTTTACTCTCGTAATAAAAATTACAGGCTGAATTAACTAACTCAAAGCTCGTCTGAACATTTTAGTCCTGTCTGGATACAAATCTCTGTGGCAAAAACCACTTCATGCTAGAAAATGAAGATTTTTGCCCGCCGATTTTGCCCCACTGCTATAGCCGTGTTTAGTCTTTTAATGTGCAGAACCACCAAAAACCAGAACACAAACCAAAAAGTATTAAAGCTTTTGATAATCCGGTCTGGATGGAAGATGTTCCACTCCAGACTCCACCTGAGAGAGGTAAACTAAAATAAGACAAGATACCAGTTTAGTATACTGGATTATTAAAGAATAATACAGAAACTGTGATCATATTATCACATGACACTGACATACGGGTTTGTGAACTCAGAAACTCACTCCTGTAGTTATAATGAGTTCTGTAGCTGCCAGGAGGCAGGAGGTTCAACATTGAGGAAACGTGTACAATGTAAAATGTGTACATCATCCTAAAAGGGCTAAAGATGACATTCCAAAAAAAACAAACCTGCTAGTCAAATGTGTAAATCTCTCGCTATGTGAGTGCTTTTCATTAAAGCCAGAGTATAAATTTTTATAGAATATTATAGTGACTGTCACACTGCCCTCTCCCTCAGCTTGCCTTTATCTCTCTCTCTCTCTCTTTCACTCACCCTCTCCATTCCTCTGCACTCTTCTCACTACAACTCCCATCAGCCTTCACTCCCCTCGCTCTCTATGTTCATAGCTTCCTCTCGGTACTACATGTCCCAGAATCCCTTCCTCAATCGAGCTCTGGTCATATCTCTTCACCTGTTTGTCATTAAGCCCCTAATTCATGACAGTACTTAGCTGGGTCCAATCTCTCATTCAGTGCTCGCTATTGTTGTGCTTTGCACACTTTAGTGTAGGTCTGTGTTATTGACCCGCGCAGGTTATGTACCTTTTTCTACTACTTTTCTCCTGTTAGCTCTTTAGCCTGTTAGGCCTGTGTGGCTACGCTAGCCTTCTTCTTTGTTAGCCTGTGTGGTATTATTAGCCTGTTAGCTAATGTGGCTTTTCCCTGAGTTCTAGCCTGTTTGTTCATATTGCTTTCCTTGTTGGTGATGTTAATTTAACTTTATTTATTCCTAACTGCGTGCATCTTCATCATTTTGACTCAGTTGCATTACAATGACACTTGGTATCAAAGTCAGAACCCTTGGTTGGACATTTTGTTAGTTAATAACAGTCGATATGACTTTATTACAGATGTAACATGTCTATTACAGATATAACTGTGCACATGTCAGAGACAGACAGTGAGAGCTGCACTATACCACTCAGTGGAGATGTTGGACGCTTTGACTTTGTTGAGCTCATCCTGGATGGCCTGCTTGGCTCGGATTTCAGCATCCAGCGCAGACTGCAGTTCCAGACGTGCAGACATGTCTAACTTGGCAAACCGCCGCATCTTCCAAGGCATTTCCTGAAAACAACAGACACACTAATCAGAGCCATTAACACATTGCATATTATATCATCATTAGAGAGGAGCACTGTGTGGACAGAACAGCCAGAACTGATGGGACCACTGTGAAATAAGCAGCATAAAAAAGACAGACTCACCGTTCCTCTGGCCCCCAGACTGGTGTTCCTCAGTCCCTCCAGTTCCTCAGTCATCTTTGTAGCCAGAGCTTGAAGGTAACCTCGAGCATCCTTCTCATCACTTACCCTAAAGAATCAAACATATGGCTGAAATGAAACAGCACTTGGCAATATGATATGTACAGGGCCACAATATTGATTTCAGAGACGGGGAAGACACAACTGGCTTCATAATGGGGGGGAAGGGCTAGTGCGATGCAAGCTTGAACATTATTATTAATTATTAGTACATATTATTACATTACTTAATAATATTCTATTAATTATTATTATTAATAATAAAATAATAACATTAATATTAATATAAATCATTAATAAAATATGAATAAAGTATTAAATATTAATAAACTGTTAAAAGTTTGTAGCATACAATTATTACCAAGTTCTGCGCTTCCCCTTGTTAGTCAACTTCACTCCAACTAATTTCCACCAATTTTACACTTATGTTTGGAATGTATGGTCAATAGACCTCATTTACATAAAATTATAACTCATTTTTGAGTAAAAATAAGCAGCTAATGTGGGTCAATTTGGCCCACAGACCACAGAAGGGTTAACTATTAACATTTCAAAATAGTCAACTCATCCAAAGCTTCCAAACACAAACACAGCTTCAAACGTCCAGCATGTTAACAACTTACAGTGGCAGCTGAACACAGACTCCTGACCAACTAACGCTGTTAGTTTACAACCAGATGGAGTAACAGCGAGGACGGCCAATCACATGCTAGCAAGAAATGGCATAGCCAATCAATGAGCTTGTGGGCGGTCTAAAGGGAAACAGGCTTCAACTTGAGCGGCCGTTTTACACTTGGTCCTAGTGCCTTATCTGTTTCCATTTAATATAGCCTAGCATTAAGCAAAGAATGGAAATTACTATCCTTTCACTGCACTACCATAGTGCGATAGTCAGAAAGCCCATATGCTGATTCCACACTGCAGGCTTGTGTTGAAGATGCCCTGTGTGTGCAGTATGGCATGGCTGCCAGTAGGGGGCTCAACTTACCACTGAATGATCTCTGTGATTTGGGCCTCCCAGTGGGCCACACTCTCCTTCTTATCAGCTAGTTCTCTCATCTCCTCCTCCAGCTGCCTATGGCTACTGTTCATCTTCTCATACATGCAGCTCAACTACAAGAGAAACAAGATTAAGAAATTTAGGAGGAGAAGCCAAGACAGAAGAACACCAGTGAAGGTGGGAGAAAAGAGGAAAATAAGTAAAAAGAGAAAAAGAACTGGATCAGGAAGCTTGAAGAAAATATGATCATATACAACAGAGCAGACAGAAAAAGGCAACAAGACAAAGTGGATGTTAAAACAGCATTTTGGCATTCTAGACTACATCCATTTCTTGCTTAGTAGGCGAGCATCAGGGTTTTGAAATTTGATGTGAGCAGCTACAGCAAGCCAGTGAAGTGAACGCAGCAGAGGAGTGATGTGAGAGAACTTGGGGCTGATTGAAGACCAGCCGAGCAGCTGCATTCTGGATCAGCTGCAGGGGCCTGACGGCTCTCATAGGAAGACCAGCCAGGAGCGACTTGCAGTAGTCAAGATATATATAAGATAAAAAATGAGGGAGTTTTCACTCATTATAAGAAGTGTGTCTTAATTAAAAAACACAGCTTATTTGTCAAAACACCTGTATCACATGTTTACATCTCACTAAGGCATTTACTAAGGCACTTAGAAGGAACAAAACAGACTTAAATTGAGTTCCTGCGTCTTATTTTTGTGCTTGGAAGCATTATTTTTTACTTAAATGCTATAATGACTAGTCAATATGGACGAGTGTAAAATCTTAATAAGTAAAATTTGCTGACCTCATTGGCAGACTTTATATCTTAATATAAGCATTTAGATCTTATTTAGCTTCAGCATGACTTCAAATTTAAGTCTTCTAAATGTTTAAGAGCTTGAGGGAAAATTCATGGCAGTCAGAAGTTTAGTTTTTTAGTTTACAAAAAGTTTTTTATTACACAAGCTGAAATTTAGATGTTTTTTTACAGATTGTGCCTAAATTTACTGACTGCTGGTAACCTCAAGAAACAGGCCAATGCACAACTCAAACACATAAAATATGTCCTCTAAAAAGAACAATTTATTCCAATGTTCCACTGAATCAAATCTTTCCAAATGCCATCAGTCTTTCTCTTCACCACTTCCACTCTGGCTCACACCATGACAGCTGTACCCAGAGGAGAACACAATCTGTCTAGGTACTTTCGATGAAATTCATGCCTCTCAATAAGCGTACAATGTAAAAACCAAAAGTGCTCATTGTGTCCAAATCTCCAGCAAAGTTATTTGACTTGGGAACCACTGCCTCCCTGATTTTTTTACACCCCCCCCCCCCCAGGCCAAAGCAAACAGGGGGTGATCCAACAGACAATTCCATCTGTATGTGTATGTGGGGTTATGAAAAGTGAAAGAATGGAAAAGAATGTGAGAAAGAGAGAGCAGGAGATGTGTGTATTCATTATCAAGAGATGCATGAACATGCTCACCAGAAAAAAACAATTTATTATCACATTTAAAGAGATTTCCCTCTTCATTTGCAGTCAAACAGTCGTGACATGTTAGTTCTGAAGTTTCTGTAATATTATACTGAGCTCATGTAGATAATAACTAATGTAAGATTATCATCACTGTCATATGAAAACCACCAAAAATTATCAATTCGGACAAAAACAAGCTTAACTTAAAGTAAATTAATGGAAAAGTTTCTACAAAGAACTTTTGGAGCATCTCTAAGCCATTCGTCAGGAAGTCATCATATTGGTCTCTTTTTGTGATTCAGTGTTAAAACAGAGTCTCCTGATTGGTGTCAGAAAAGGGATGGGAAAGAAAACTGGAGGGGCAGAGGGGCAGAAGAGAGAAGAGATGCACAGTATGGAAGAGAAGTGTCTGAGGGAGGATGTGATGAAGAGGAAAGTGTATATGAAATGCAGTGAAAATTACAGTGAAAAACCATCAAACCAGTAAAAGGCTGTAATCTCTAAAAAGGCTGAATACAGTGTATGTAACAGTGAAATAATGTAAATGCATATGTATAAGCCAAAACATACATTTTTACATCAGTTTTCTGGAAAAAAAATACATTGCAATGTTAATGTAAAATACATCGTTTCACAGTTGTGCACAGAATGTAGGAAACACTGTACAATATGTATTACAGTAAATATTTTTTTAGTGTATATCTGTTTTATTCACAGTATTGCATTGTAAATGTCATTGCCAGAAATGCATGCTGTAGTGTCTTACATATTGCAACCACAGCTTGCCAGTATTTTACTGTAAACTTTTACAGATTTTATTTACAATATAGCAAACTGCCGGCCTAAATGATCACAACCTTGCTTGAAACTTTGCTGTTCAGTAACCAGAATTTAAGCTTTAAGAGCTTCTCTCACTTCTGTCTTTTTCATTAGAGGGTTTATAATGTCAGGAAAGGTCACTGTTGTGTGTTTGGCCTATTAGCTCACCTTGTCCAGCTCACTGGTCAGCTTCTTGTTGTCCTCCATCAAAAGCATCCTCTCACGCTCATACTTCTGCTTACATTCGGCCTCAAACTCCTCACGCTCATTTTGGCTAATACACACACACACACACACAGTCCATTATCACCTTCATCATCATCATAATCAATATGTTGATGTTGATGTTTAATCTACAGTTAAATATAATAGCATCATATGTATATATCATTGCTGTAGATTGTAGTGAATGTAAATGTAATATACTACACAACGAGAATAACAGACTGAGAAACATACAGAATGAACTGGAAAAGTGTGCAGATACATTACATAAATAACTGGGAGTATAACTGGGATAATACGTTAATATTTAGGGTCCAAATTCACAGGAAAGTGAAAAAGAAAAGTGTTGCATTTCATGGCAGTTCTTAAACCGAGTCCAGTAGCTACTCAACTCAACTTTATTTATATAGCACTTTAAAAACAGCATCAGCTGATCCAAAGTGCTGCACAGAGGATAAACAGAACCAAAAACAAAAACAGCCAAAAACTGAAACAAGTGTAAAACACACAAAGTAAATAAAAACAGTAAAATGTAACACACCAATAAAAGTAACAGAAATAGAAAAAAAACAAAAACTACTAAAATACTTTATTAGTATTTTAGTAGTTTTTGTTTTTTTTCTATTTCTGTTACTAATAAATACTAATAAGTCTCACGTTGGGTTAAAAGCCACGGAATAAAATGGATTTTAAAACGAGTTTTAAAAATGGACAGTGATGAGGCCTGTCTAATATGTATTGGAAGGTCATTCCATAATTTAGGTGCTGCAGTTGAGAAAGCTTGATAACCTCTGAGCTTATGCTTTGCACTTGGCATCTTCAGGAGCAGCTGATCAGCAGTAGTTACAGTGTAGCATCACGGTTTGGCAAGGCACAGCTCACTCAAGTGATTTTTACAGCCATGAATTTGTTATGGCTTGTTTATAAGTGTTTATTTTTGTCCTAAATTCTTTAAAAACTGAATAAAACATCCAAAACCCCCTTTATAATGTTGACAGCTACATCATAAGTTATTATTGTATATAAAACAGCAATAATAAGTCATGAAAATAACAAGTGACTCTAAATGAATGTTATTCTAGGAAGTCTGCACAAATGCTCTCTAACCTCTCTCGGCGTGTTTTCTCCAGTTTGTCTTTGAGCATGAGGATTTCTTTCTGGAGGGTGAGCTGCTGAGCCTCAGCATCCCTTAGCTCCTTCTTGAGGTTCTTCTGTTCGGTGCTATGCAGCGTCTCTCTGCGGCAGAGCTCCTCCTCGTAATGTACGCTCTTCTTCTCCAGCTCCGCTCGTAGTCTTGCTGATTCCTGCTCCCCCGAACCTACAGCCACGTGGATTGGACCGGCCTGCTTCAACTGCTGAGGAGTGTCAACAGAAGTGACTGTCAATAGGGTTAGAGATGGCCTTTCATATTAATGTATACATAATGGTGCTTGTGAACCCTTCAGAATGTCCTAAACATCATCAGATTGTCCTAAAAGAAGATATTCATAATCAAATTATTCATTTGATCATTTATTCATTGAGGAAGCTGATCCAGTATTGTTGTATCAATGATAGTGTAACCCTCCCACCTCCGTGTCTCTGGCCCCGACTCTGTCCACATGCCTCATTTGTTTACATCTTCCATGTGTCTTGTTCACATCATAACTCCACCCCAGTTATGTCAAGTCATTGTACAGCCCTGCTGTCTCATTACATGTTAATCAGCTGTTTGCTATTTAGCTTGTGTTTCTAAAGCCATTGTTCGCCACCACATCAAGTATGTCACCAGCGTCATGTTTGTCACCCATGCCATGTATGTCTTTGAGTTGCCACAGCCACAGTTTGTTTTCTTGTCAATAAAGCCTTATGGTTCTGGAACTCCACTACATCCCGTTCCCTGATAGATAGCTAACCTTCCTGGAGCAGGTGCAGCAAAACAGGCTCAAAGCATGATACTACCACCACCGTGTTTCACAGATGGGCTAAGGTTGTTACACTGTAACTTGTACAGCCTGAGAAGCATCAACAATTCTTTCTCTTTTTTTGTCTTGTTACTTTCACAAATGTGTTCCCTATTCTTTAAATACAACAGGTTGGACACTTATACCTGATTGTCATCACCTGGCGCTAATCTCACCTTCAATTTAACTGCTAATCTGAGGGGTTCATATGCTTGAAAAACTGGATCATGTAACTTAAGAAATAAATGAACATGTACATTATTTTGTTTGATTTTTAGGTCATATTCATAAAGGAGGGGGGCACGGTGGCTTAGTGGTTAGCACGTTCGCCTCTCAGCGCTGTGGTCTTGGGTTCGATTCCCCATCTGAGTGGAGTTTCCCTGTTCTCCCTGTGTCTGCGTGGGTTTCCTCCGGGGTCTCCGGTTTCCTCCCACAGTCCAAAAACATGGAGGTCAGGTGAATTGGGTACTCTAAAAATTGTCCGTAGGTGTGTCTGTGTGTGTGTGTCACTCAGCGATGGACTGGCGCCCTGTCCTGGGCTTAGTTGAATAGTGTAATGCCCTGCCCTGCGCCCAGTGAGGGGGTGGGGGACTAACCGCGACCCTAATAAGGATTAAGCGGGTGTGATAATGAATGAATGAATGAATATTCATAAAGGGTTCAGAAACTTTTGAGCCTCACTATATATTTGTATATTAAACACTTAAGGGTGTAGAGTTCTGTCCAAACCAATCTAAACATTAGATTAGATTAGATTCAACTTTACTGTCATTGTGCAGAGTACAAGTACAGAGTCAATTAAATGCAGTTAGCATCTAACCAGAAGTGCGGTGTACAGTGCTATTTATTTAAAGTGCAGTAGGTAGTCATTGAGATGGTACAGTGAGTTGTAGAGACTGAATATGTATATTGTAAATAAATATATACATTATTAAGAGAGTACATGCATGTGAGGTATAGCAGATATAAAGTACATGAACAATGTAGAGGTGCAAGGGATGCAGTTAAGTGGCAGTGCACTCAAGTTAACACAGTTAAGACACAGTTTGAGTTAAAGTGGCGGTGCAGAGTTCAGTAGGGTAACAGCCTCTGGGAAGAAGCTCTTGCTCAGCCTGCTAGTCCGTGACTGGAGACTCCTATAACGTCTGGGAGAAGGGTGAAAAGTCCATGGTTTCTATGAGAATCATCCTTGATGATGTTTCTCACCCTGCCCAGGCAGCGTTTGTGATAAATGTCATAAATGATGGGTAACTGGGTGGCTGTGATGTGTTGGGCATATCTGTGTATATAGAGATGTATAATATACAGCTCTGGGAAAAACTATAAAAGTCCAACCCAAATCTCCAGACCTGAACCCTTTTGAAAAAATCTGGAAAGTCACCAAAAGACAGAAATCATGAAACTATCAAGCTTGAATGTTTGTCAGATGTGGTCACCCAACAACAATGTGTAAGGAAGACAAAATCAGGGTTATTCCAATAAATACTGTTTTCTGTAGTTTTAACATTAGTATTGTTGGTTTTAACCCTTTAACATCCTGTTCCACCATTTGGTAGAGCACAATTAAGTCATTATATCTTCTTGGAGAAGATGTTGAACTACCAATCGGTAGAGGTATGTTTGGCTAAAAACATCCACTAAAGGTCAGAAATGCAACATTTTCTTGTATGAATGCAAATCTTTGCCACCACCACAAGGAATAAACTGGATCAGATGCTGAAAAACCATTAGTGCTGTTGCACCACCACTGTGTTTAAAACGTGAACAAAATTAGCATCTTATTGCAGTTTTTGTATGTGCAGCTTATGTTCTGATTTTACTATAAAGTGTATCTCACCATATGTTTAACGTACATTCTTAAAACTGTGGGGTCTTAAAAAACATTGACTGACATTATCATTGCCCCCCCGACCAAAAAAACCCAATACTTCAATTTCCATATTCTATATTCTATATATAATTCTTTATATACGTAATTAGTAAAACAAAACAAAGGGATTATTTACAGTTGTCTCTTGATTTTTCCAGAGTATAATTAATATATTTTAACACACAAAATATTGAAAAATCTGTTATTACTACATCTATAATTAATACAGCTGCACCCTAATGTAGAATAAATTCAGAGTAAACACTTCACTGTATTATTAGTAGAGCTGCTGCTTTTGTTATTTGAGTTATTTGACTTTGAACACTCTGTGACTGTGTAATAAGTGTGCTAGTGTAGCTAGTTTAATAAACATGTCTTTAATAAAAGGCTTAAGCTCAGCTGAAAAACATGGGCTCTGTAGACATTGGGCTGCTTTCATTTTCCACTTTAAAATAGTTCTACAGACATTAAAGCTGCTTGTTAACTTCTGAAAGTGCAGCTGTGGAAAGATTTCTATTTATGTTGCTTTGACTGTAGATTGTAATGCAGCAAAACAACCTCAACAAAGGATCAGATCTGGATCAGGCTTAATATAGCTGATAGAGGTCTATTAAACCATGCTTTGATGATTCTGATACCGACCAGTTTAATCAGGATATACGTACGGATATAAGACAATACAGTTCTCTATAGGGACAGTTTCACAGACAGGGTCTAAGTCTAGTCCTGGACTATATGGGTTTTTTAATATCATATATTTCTGTCTGACACTGCTTGTTATTATTACAGACTGCACAAGACTACAGGAAGTGCTGGAGGTGCTTCTGTTTTACTGTGAATAAAAATAAAATGTTGAATATTGACATTATTGAATACAGTATTGATATTAAAGGAGGAAACCTGTACTTCACCATCCAAATTGTGTGAAAATGACAGTATATGTAGGCTACTGTATGCAGTTACTGTATACACACCTTCATGCCTTCCAGTTCCTCTTCCAGCTGTCTGCTGTACTGCTCGTTTCTCTCCCGCAGCTTCTTCTCTTTCTGAGCCTCAGCCGACTGGTCCTCAGCCTGCACTTCCAACTGCACACACAACCAAAGCCAAGTCTCTGCTGAACATGCTTTAAAGTGTTTAAATGTGTGACAATGATCATCTAAAAATACAGAATTATAACTGTGCAAACATAAATATGCTCTTTTTTTAAATTGGGTTTGGCTTGGCATCATGCAGAACACCTGTACTTCCAGGACCTCTTATGAGTGATGGGAGAAGATCTGTTGATTACGACAACAAAAAAAGCACTAATTATACCCGCCCTCCTTTAGAGCTTACAAATAAGAAGCTGTGAAAAAGTATGTGCCCTCAAATGATTCTTGCTTATTGTCATAACCCAAATAAACACAAAATGTTGCCATGTTGCAACGTCCTCATCACCAACAGCTAAAACACATTAAAAAAAAAAAAAAAAAAAAAACACCAACATATTTATACACGGTTGCCAGGTCTTTGAAAATGGGGCAGGGCTTGGCATCTGCTCAGAACTCCAGCCCAAATTCTGAAGTAACTCCTAATATTCCTAATTACAGTATGTGGTCCATTCTTAGCAAAACATTAACTGTACGATGGAGTTCTGGGCTGACACAATTATTCCTTATTATTATTTCTTTCAGCTGGTCATCAAGAGCCCAAAAAATTCTGGAATAGCCAAACAAAATTATCCATATGGAGCCATTATCTTACTCATAAATTAATAAATAATAATAATAATTGGGCTGCGAGAAACAGTAAGCATTGTTTATGTATTATGCATTATCTTCATGTCGTATTTAGTGAGAAATAAGGGAGATGATTGACCACTGAGCTCAAGAATCAGGGTTGGCAAGTGTGGCATCAGACTACAACGACAATAGCTAACAACTATCAGACAAATACAATAAGCTTGTGAGTTTCAGGAAAGGTTGCATGAGGTTAAGCTCTTTAGCCCATTAGCCTCAAACCACACGAGAGTCATCTTACCTCCTTGCGTGCTCTCTCTGCCTTGCGCACCTCCAACCGCAGCGTCTCTACCTTCTGAGACAGACCCTCCAGCTCCTCCTCCTTGTCCCGGAGCTGACGGGCTAGTCGCTGCTTGTGTGAGCGAAGCTCGGTGAGGCGCTCATTCAGCTCAGAGAACTCCTGCATGGCCATCTTTCTCTGACTGTGTGCCTCCTTCAGCTCCTTCCCCTGAGCCTTCAGCTTCTCTTCTGCTCCTAGAAGATTCTGAAAAGACAGAGAGACAAGAGTTGGATGTGTATGAATATAAAGAGGTGTTTTATATTTTGTCAAAAATTTTGAATTTTCTATATTTCTGCATAAATATGACATAAAACATCATCAGGTGTTCACACAAGTACTAAAAGTAGATAAAGAGAACCCAGTTAAACAAATGAGACCAAAATTATTAGACTGTATTTATTGAGGAAAATGACACAATATTACAGTCTGTGAGTGACAAAAGTATGTGAACCTTTGCTTTATGTATCTGGTGTAGCAGTAACTGTACAACTGCATTAACAACATTTTCAGTAATTGTTGATTAGTCCTGATGGAGGAATCCATCACCTGCTTGTTTCAGGTCCTCCCACAACATTTCTGTTGGATTGAGATCAGGACTTTGACTTGGCCATTCAAAACATGAATTTTATTCTTCTTTAACCATTCTTTAGTAGAACCTCTTGTGCGTTTAGGGTCCTTTTCTTGCTGTTTGACCCACGTTCTCTTGTCACAGACAGAGATTTTCCTTTAAGATTTGCTGATATAATTCAGAATTCATTGTTCCTTCAATTTTGGTAAGCTGTCCTGGTGCAAGACTGACACAGCAAAACAGGCCCAGATCATGATACTACCACCACCATGTTTCACAGATGAGGTTTTTATGCTGGACTGCAGTATTTTCCTTTCTCCAAACATAACACTTCTCATTTAAACCAAAAAGATCTGTTTTGGCCTCATCTATTCACAAAACATTCTTTCAGCAGTCTCCTGGCACTTTTGGACAGCAATTTGTAACTCTGCCATGTTCAGTGTTCAATCAATCAAATCAAAATTTATTTATATAGCGCTTTTTACAATGGACATTGTCACAAAGCAGCTTTACATAATCAGTATCAGACATTTTAATTCTAAGCCCGATGTGAGCAAGCCGAGGCAACAGTGGCAAGGAAAAACTCCCTCAAGGCTGGAGGAAGAAACCTTGGGAGGAACCAGACTCACAAAGGGGATCCATCCTCCTCTGATCAAACTACTGATAGAGATTTACATCCTTAGTTAAATGTAACATGCAGTAAATGTAGTAGCATTAGACCTTCAGTCCGATCATTTCTAGTAGTAGTGTTCTGATGGTGGACTCAAAGTTAATCTGGCTTCCTTTGCAACCTTGCTGACTATTACACGCCTTGCTCTTGGAGTGATCTTTTTTGATCAACCACTCCTGAGGAGGTAATAATGGTCTTGAATTTCAATCTGCCTGACTGTCAACTGGTTGAGTTTAATCTCTTTAGAACATCTTTAGAGCATCAAGAACTGTTCATCTGAATTCCTCAGACATCTTTTTTGTTTTGCCATGATACACTTCCTCACAGTAAATATGCCAGTGTTAAATCAACACTATTAGAGTTAAATTAACACTGAGAGTGTTAGAGTGAATAGTGTTGATGTAACACTGGCATATTTACTGTGCACAAACGTGTTGTGAAGATCAGACTTTGCTAGATCAGTTCTTTAAATAAAACAGGGCACCCACTCACACCTGATTGTCATCCTATTGATTGAAAACACCTGACTCTAATTTCACCGTCAAAAACCTTTACATACTTTTGCCAAACACTGTAATTTTGGATAATTTTCCTCAATAAATAAATGACAGGGTTTATTTTTGTCTCATTTCTTTGATTTGGTTTTTATCTGCTTTTAGTGATGGTCAAACTTATACAGAAATATAAAACAGTTTAAGAGTTTCACAACCTTTGAAACATCACTCTCTATTGTATCTACTGCAACCTCTAATGCTAATTGGATGACCCTGATTATTTAATCAAGCTTTCAGGAGCACCTTAAAGTGAGAACTGTGTGGATATTATTAGAGCTGCAGAATAATAAAGATATAAAACTGAAGGTTTGTTACATAACAGGACAAATGATATTACCTGGCAACAGTGACTGATCTCTTCTGAAGAGAGGGAGTTTGTACCTTGTGCGTGCTGTCTTTCTCTTGTGTGACATTCTTCAGCTGCTTCTCCAGAGTCCTGATGACCTTGGAGGAGTCTTCTAGATCCCTCCGTGCAGTGCTGGCATCCTCCAGCTGCTGCTCCAGCTGACCCGAGTCTTAGATACAAAACACAACACATGGCAGAAATGTTCACACTGATCGTAAATACATGTACAAGGTGCAGAAGCCCAATCTTGATCCTGAAGACCTACTGCCATGCAGAGTTTAGCTTAATGTTGTAATGAGGCTGCTCCAGTTGTTTTGCAGCTCACCCCTAGGGGGCAGTCTCCAAGCTTTCTTTTGGCTAAACCCTGCAATTAGTCATTTGCTGGCAGATGTTTGCTGGTTTCTTATTGGCTGCGAGCCTTTCTCAAGCAAGCCCCTTTTCAGGATTGGTCAGTACTAGTCATCAGCTGTGATTGTTTATGAGGCTTTTTATTAACTGTCAACTCACAGTTCTGCCTGTGCAGACCATACTGCACCAGTAAAATGGCTATATTTTAAGTGTTACCTTGCCCTGAATGTTTACCTCATTTCCACAGAGGTCAGGGGCATTCTGTGCTTTTATTTCTGAAAGGATGTATGGCTGTGGTTGTTCTAGAATTCTCCAGTTTACTCTCTAGTTTCTCTCAAGTTAATCAGCCTTATTTTAGCAGTGGATCCAGAGTGGTCACATCTCCTCTGGTGTGGTGGGATCCCTCTCTGTACTTTGACACCTTTCTAGTTTCAAGTGATTGTTTTTCCTTTTGTTGCACATTCTAATGAATATGTTTCAAGGTTGCCATTGCTCACACTGGCACAACACAGGCACACAGGGCACCATGCCTTCTTAATTGGGCTGTGCCAGTTCATTTCCAGTATTGTTAAATTTTTTGCTTCATCTGTCTGCACTTGATGACCAGTCAAGATGCTTTCAACTTTGGGTCGCTACAACTACCTGGCAGTCATCCATGGGAGTTCATGATAACTAACGCACTGTTCCATGACACACCTGACAATAAGTGAGCACACCTGTCAGTTGTATCAGAGTATTAAACCATCATTATTCAGATTAGTTTGGTACTTTATTAGACTTTCTAAAATGTTATCTGACTGACTGAGTGGTGGGATGCAGCCACATGTGAGGGATCTTTATTGGTGGGTTATATTGTCTGTACCTTAATAACAGCTGAATTTATCAGTCAGGAACCTGGCCCAGATGTGTGTGTGTGTGTGTGTGTGTGTGTGTGTGTGTGTGTGTGTGTGTGGATTAGTTACCTGCTATTTGCTTTTTCAAGATGTCTATCTCACTCTTCAAGCTCCTTATCTCCACCTCTTTGTTGGCACTGACTGGCACATCTGAGCTAGGATACTGCAAGGCCTGCACGGTCTGTGTGGACTCTGGAACACAGATGATTAGTGCGTTAGTATTTATCTGTGTGTGTGTTTGTGTGTGTGTGTGTGTGTGTGTGTGTGTACCTTAGGACTGCACTGTATGGATAGTAACAGTTTATGTTATACTATATTAATAAAAGCTAGCAGGCTGATGTTTTAGCAGCTCTGTGTATAAACAGAAGTGAAGTCAGAACTGGTTTAGTACTAAACACATCTGACCTCACATTCATGTCACATTGGATATGTATCTGATCTAGAACCACATAGAGGTTATTTGTAACACTTTATAATAACTTTCATTAATAAGCCATTAACTAATGATTAATAACTGTGAACAAATCATTAGTTCATGAGAATTTGAGCATGAACAAATGTTTATAAATGTCAGTTCATGTAGTTACTAATGATTGTATTCATTTTTGCAAATGTTAACAAATCATTAGTAAATCATTAATAAATCATTAATAAATCATTAGTAAATCATTAATAAATCATTAGTAAATCATTAGTAAATCATTAATAAATCATTAATAAATCATTAGTAAATCATTAATAAATTTGTAAATCATTAGTAAATCATTAATAAATCATTAGTAAATCATTAATAAATCATTAGTAAATCATTAGTAAATCATTAGTAAATCGTTTGTTAATGAAATTCTCATGAACTAACAATTTGTTCACAGTTATTAATCATTAGTTAATGAGCTATTAATGAAAGTTATTATAAAGTGTTACCAGGTTATGTTCACATTACCAGGCTGAAGTGACTCAAATCAGATTTTTTTGCCTTAATGTGGTTCAGATCTGATCTTTTCAGGGCTGTGTGAACAGGTCAAATCCCATCTTTTAAAATCAGATTTCAGTCACTTTCACATGTTGTTGTGTGTGTACACATGGTCTTAGTGCTAAACCAGTTCTGACTTCACAGACATTTGTTCATTTACAATAATGAATGTAAACAGTCAAGATAGTCAAATCTGATCTGAGGTCTGTAATGTGAACATAGCCAAAGTGACTCAAAACTGATTTGAAAAGGTGGAATTTGACCTGTCCATATAGATCAAAAGAGCATAAATCAGATTTGAGTCTTTTGAGTCACCCTTTAGTGTACTACCCAAGTGACAGAAGAGGTACCTTCCTGAGACTGCAGGGCATTATTTTGTCCAAAATCATTGACTTTTTGGATTACATGACTCAGTCTGCTCACACTGGTTAGAGGACAGTGTCTCAAAAATGACCAATAAACAATGCGTGCAGCTCTGGTGTCGTTGTTTGTGTGTTTATTTGCCCACCCTGGAGTTTACGAGTCAG
Source organism: Crenuchus spilurus (assembly GCA_036984385.1). NCBI lineage: Eukaryota > Metazoa > Chordata > Actinopteri > Characiformes > Crenuchidae > Crenuchus > Crenuchus spilurus. The sequence continues at coordinate 21,050 of BRDA01004797.1, forward strand.
CTCAGTCTTCTCCTGCTCTAGACGTCTGATCCTCCTCTCATAGGCCTCTGACGCCAGACTGTCTTCCAGACTTCTCTGTATACCTGCGTCCACTTGGTCAGAGGCGCCGGACTCCCTGAGACAGCCACGGTCTGACAGAGAGCTACACACACACATACACACACACACACACACATACACAAGCATCAGCATCAGCTTTTGAACTGGCACGCACCACTAACCCCAACAAACGCAACAAAACAGTCTTTTTTTGGTTAAGCCTCGTATCAAACATCAAAAGAGGGCTAATTTTAGACGAGCAGGAGTCACAGAATGAAGAAGAATCCTCCAAAACAGTTTTCCACCAGAAACCCACATCATTCCAGACCAGAGCAGATCGGATTACAGTTAACTCAACATGAGGCTAAACAGCGTTAGTGGTGCCATAAGCACAAATCTCTACTTTATACAGAACCATCCTTTCAGTGCTCACCATTTGCTTGTGTACGTAAAGCCAACAAAAGGCAGATGGTGTCCGGAGAAGGCCGTATGCGAGGGCGGGGGCATCGTTTCCTGTAAAAAACGATAGTGAAAGACACTAGTGAACAGTAGGGGGCAGTGAGAAAACATTCCCGAAGAGGTGCACAGCCCTATCCTTGGCACCCGGGGAGCAGTTGGGGGTTAGGTGCCTTAATCAAGGACACTTCAGTCACGTCCTGTCAGGGGATGGAACCAGCAACCTTCTGGTCACAAGACCAAACTAACCTCCAGTCCAGGCTGCCCCCCAAAATAATAATGAACACTTCTTAAATGAACTGCTTAATCCTGGTCAGTGTTGCGGTGAGTCCTCCTACCCCATCAATGGGCACTAGACAGGCCATTACATTAATTACATACACACACACACACACACACACACTAAGTGCAATTTAGAGTACCTAATTCACCTGAGCTCTGTTTTTAGACTGTGGGAGGAAATCAGAGACTCCGGAGGAAACCCCCCCACACAGGAGGAGAACAGACTCCACCCACATGGAACCCAAGACCCCAGAGCTGAGAGGCAAACACGTTAACCACCAGACACCATACTGCCTTAACATTAAAACCAACATTCTAATATGGATAATATTCTGTCGGTCCTCTATGCCCGAGTCCTGGACTTTACAAGACCTCTGAAGCTGTGATCAAGATGTGAGAAGTCCTATACATTATGAGGTGGTTCTGCCATGCATCATCATTTATCATATAACTAGACATTTCTTACTTGTTTTAAGCAACTTTATTAAGTTAAATTAGCTTACTGTACTGGCAGATCATCTATAATGATAAAAATACTTAAAACAAGTAAGAAATGTCCGATTTTAAGTTAAATAGTCTTATAATACACTTACAACATTCTAATGATGATAAAAATTGGACATTTAGATTAGATTTAAGATGATTTCACTTGTTTTTTGCAGTGTATCAGGTCTGCACGCTGGCAAATTTTTTCTCCAACATCCTACATGGCAATGAGCACTGAGTGTTATCTCAGCCCTTCACATGTGCCTTTGTTATGAGATAACTGATGGTATTCGCTTCATCTGTGAGAGGTATTAATGTTGTGGCTGATTGGTGAGTCAGTCATGGGATTGTGGGTAAGGAACCAGCCTTGTGATCATTTCAAGACATGATTGAAGTGCCCATGAGCAAAGCACGTAACTCCTAACTGCTCCCCGGGCACCATGGATTTGGCTGCCCACATCTCTGGGCATGTGTGCTCAGCTGGTACATGTGTACGAGGTAAAAGTCAAACAGATCTCAGTCTAATGAAGCCTCTTCTACGTTATCTAGTAGAGATCTGACTGATCTCATATCTTTTCACTGAAGAGATGAAGTGAAATCTCCACAAACCGAGTTCTTCAGGCAGTCATCCTCCACGTCAAAGTTGGAAGTGTCGGTCGGGCTGCTGACTTCAGGGATGTAGGGGGCCTCACAGGTGCGGATGTTGTCCCAGTCGATGCCCGTGAAGAACGGGTGCCGCTTGAAGTCGTCTATGCCGTTCTGGCCTAGACGGTGTTCACGAGAGCAGATCAGTCTGCGCATCAGATCCTTTGCATCCTCCGACACATCCGACACCGCCGCCGGGAACTGGAACCTCTCCTGAGCAGAAAACATACCAATACCAGTCATAAGTTTGGAAACCTTCACACAGTCAGGGCAGAATATTATGACCACCTCTGGTTTGAAATGAACTCGACACAGGATGTATAAATAAGTGAGCACACCAGTCAGTTGTATCAGAGTGTAAAACCATCATCATGGAGGATGTTATGTGACAGATGTCCATGATAATAGGGTACCGGGTGAAGCATGATGGAGGCAGCATCTCAGATGTTGTGGGATATTCTAGAGCCACTATAGTGAAGGTGTACTGAGAATGGACTTCTTGTACCTTCCAATGGCATAACAGTAGTGCCCCACAGGCCACTGATGCCAGAGGGGAATGACAATTTTGGCGAGTGGTACAGACCACAGTAAACCAGTTAACCTCTGGCAGTGTCAGGGATCACCACTGAGTCTACACTCAGAGTCAAGCATGGTTATTTCCACTATTAGGTAAGTGGTCATAATGTCCTGATATGACGCTGTATTTGTATCACAAATTAATGCATTTGCAAGTAATGCATCTTCTGACTATTCTTTTTAAATATCCTGAAGTGTAGGTGATGCACAAATAATCCTAAAAATATTTTAAAGCACAAATTCAAAATGTTTTGGCCCAAAATTGAGTGAGTTGAGTGAGTTGTGTGAGGTCTCCCTTATTCCCCAGCAAGTCATGTCACAAATATTGAGATGTAATATTTTTATTTTCAAAATAAATCTGGTGAAATTTAACAGTTCACCCATAATTCCACTCAGACATGTTTGGAGTTCAATTGACCTGTGAAGCTGTCATTACCAACAAAACACTATGACTCAACAGTCACCTAATACTGGGTTTGTTTTACATAGCAGGATTTCTCAGTTTAGCCATGTAACTTAAGCCCAAAGTCAAACCTGTTCAATGGGAACATAGCAGCAGGATATTTCTAATGGACAATCCTCAACACTGGGTCCTTTGGAGTCGGTGCTCCCGCTGGTGGGAGATTAGGAAAACTCCACCAAATCACTTATTTAACTCTGTGAGATTTTATCCCAGAAACAAAACAAAATATACCCCAGAAACCGTAAACGTTTAAAGTGTCTACTTTTCAAATACTTATAGCTTGAATCAAAATATATTTTTATATTCTTGTGAGAGAAGCTTAAATAAGCAGAGACACATGTTTTAGGACGAGTCATATCACTGCGCTTTATTTTCTTCCCACTCACGAGATCTGTCATTCATATGATAATGACATGATCATTCTGGACATTCCATTGGTGCATTAGCAGCAGAGTAGTGTGTGAAAATGGCCATCAAACAAAGAGCTCTCATTTTAAGTGTTCCCTCCTATCTCATAAATATTCAGTGTAGTTAGTGGCTCAGGAAAACAGAGTGTCACCTCACATTAGTTAAGCTCTAGAAATAAAACAACATACAATGTCTAAAAACTGTAATGAGCAGTGTGTAGCCAACACCTCTGTTTATTCAGTTCTGAGCTCAGAAGTCTTGGCTAGAAATATTTAGAGTGTTTTTTCACAATATATCAGCAAATCTGAAAAGTTTAGAGCAGATTTAATCAAAATATAGCTTTATGACACTCTTACTGTTTTTACACTGTTGTTGCTGAGTTTGTGATGAACTAAAGCCTGTGTAACAATTTGGGAAAAATATTTTAGATGGGTGTAATTTGCACTGTCCTGGGCTTAGTTGAATAGTGTAATGCCCTGCCCTGCGCCCATTGAGGGGGTAGGGAACTAAACGTGACCCTGATAAGGATTGAGCAGGTGTGATAATGGATGGATGGATGGATGGATGGGTGTAATTTGTAAAAAGTCAGAGTATGTCAGACTACATCAGAGTGTCTGAAACATCCTCAGACTCCAGAGGGATAAGCAATCTCAGTGATTCTCAACTGGTGGGTTGCGACCCAAAAGTGGGTTGCAGACACGTTCTGGGCTGGTCGCGGACAGATTGTAAAAAATAAATACATTTTAAAACCATTAAAAAACAATTAACGCTTATCTGATTTTGTCCTCGTCTTTTAAATTGAAAAAAGAGACACAGAGAGGCAGGAGGCAGTCGAGCGCACAGCATTCTCGTTGCCATGGTAACCACCATTTGCAGGTTATCAGTGTTGCCAAGTCCGCTTATTATAAGCGATTTTGGGATTGTTTTTTCTAAAGTCAGTTGCAAATCTCGTGAGTGGCGGGTTGTGGTTTTTTTTAGCTTGTTTTTGAACGTGAAGTTACTTATTTGGGATTGACTTTCTTTCCAAGTGAAACTCTTTGATTATCTCCCAGCTCCAAATGACAAAGCGAAATATGAGAAGCACAAAAAAATCTGCGCACTGAGGCTACCAAACATGGGTTTCAGTGCCCCAAAGCACAATGACACAAAACAAAGAAATGAGCTAAATATAGCCACCTACGTAGCTTGCCAATTTTTATATTAAAAGTGTTTAGCATAATTTTGGTGTTGTTTATGTATAATGTCATAATAAATGTTTACCTTTATACTGTTTAAAAGTGGCCTCTGTTTTACCAAATGTGGTGGATTGCCAGTTGGGTTTATTTTGGGCTTGTCATAGAGCTGGTTGCTTGGTTCTTTTGCGAGATCTGGCAACACTGCTGGTTACTCTTCTGTTTAAATTTGTGATGACATTCGGAGGCAAAGAATTGGGTGATAATTTTATGCTACATGCTTTTAACAGTTTATAAATATGTAATAATAAAATGTTATATTTTATTAATGATAAATATAGATTTTATTATTTTATTAATAAAGTTATTATTAGTATATTATAATCATATCATAATTTGTAACTAATATATTAATATTTATTAATAATATTAATTTAATTTATGTTCTAGCACCGCGTCAAACCCCCCGAATCAAGCCAGTCGTGTTCCCCCTGAAATTTCTTAAATTCTCTTTATATGCATATGTATATGTATATTTAAATGTTTTTGAAGGCTATTTTTCTAAAATAAATTTGTTTGATTTATATTTTATAAAGGTGGGTCCCGACTTAATGACCATGAGAAAATGTGTGTCCCGGGCTGAAACCAGTTGAGAACCCCTGAGAATTCTGACTAACTTAGAAATCCTGCTTTGTTGAATACACCCCAGGCCGTAATGAAGGTCTAACAGACTTGCTGATATAATAATGTAACTTACTGTAAACTGCACAAACTAAGAAGAAGACTGATCTTGAATCAGATTCTTTCACATTCTTGACAGCAATCATCATGACATTTCCAAAATGGCAGATAAAGCATTCAGCTCCACAAGTGTTTGTTATTTATTTAAGTCCTAAAACAAAACAACTGCTCTGTGAGTCCTTCATTATGACCTGGATGCAATCTGAATATACTGAGAGACGTTTTGATAATATATTTTGACAGAAACAACCTGGTTGTTTAGGTCACTATTGAGTTTGTAAGCAGGACTGTCCTCACAGCTCCAGTTCTGAAGAAGCAACATGTCTTAAATAGTGGAATAATATGTAAATATGAGTGATTTCTTTAATATGTTATTAAGTTTCTGTGAACTGACAACATGCTTTACTGGATTATAAAGATGAAAAGTGTCCCCAAATTTTTGACAGGCAGTGGAGATGTGTAGTGCAATTTAAGGCAAAGTTCTAGTGGACTAACAGTAGTGGAGAAGACATAAAACTACAGTGTGGGGTTCATTACCTCGCTGAGAGGGTGAGACGACTAATCCAGAATAATACAGTGAAGGAAAAACAAAGAGAGTGTTTAAAGTAAAATGAAAAAGCGAATAAATAAATAAAAACAGTAAACAATTATTGTTATTTTCATAAAATGATTCTGCAAATACACAATAGCATTATACCACAGTTTGAACTCTGCATTCTGATTGGTTGAGAGATTTTCTAGACGTGCCAATGTGCATGATAATGACTGAAGCTCTTTAAGTATTACTCCACTACATACACACAGAGATCCCGCTTATAAGCTTATAAACAAGGATGTGACTGCCCTGGAAAGGCAGAGAAACAGTAAAATTACTGGACTCTTAATGTATTTACAGTTGAAAACCGACAATGAAGTCAGTTTTAGTTCAACAATAAAGTGAAACAGCTTCTACAGTATTTTATGGATGTAACGAGTTTATACAGCATCAGCATCTTCTTTGGGTTAAGAGCTGATATATGAATCAACGTCCCATCAGCCATGAATGACACACAGTAAACATCAATATGTGTTTATTAAGGAAATAATGAACTGTTATGACTGAGGCTGATGATGGAGGAACTACTTTATCTCACGGAAGGCTAATAAACAAAAAAAAATCTCTAATATCTACCAATAAACAGTGAACAGAACTGTGGTATAATCACAATAATACACTCGAGCGTGGTGCTAAAACCTGAGATATTAGCACTGGTTCAGTACTTGTGTCTATGACCACAGTACACCAATAATCAATAGCACTCCCTCTTGTGTTGCTTAATTATTTAATAATCATGGTATATTGTTTGATTGGCGGCTTATCGAACATCATTATGTTCACCTTGTGGTTCATGATCTTGCCGTAGGTTTCCACCAGTGACTCGGCATAAAAGGGCGTCTCTCCATACAGCATCTCATACATACACACACCCAGAGACCACCAGTCACACTCAGGCCCATATTTCCCCTTTCCATCCTCCATAGCCTGCAGGATCTCTGGGGAGATGTAGTCTGGAGTGCCCACAGCAACAGAGGACTGCACCTGGGAGAGGACACAGAGGACTGTTTCATTAAATAGTATTAATCACTTCATATGTTCAAATCAAGTGCATCAATGAACAAATCAACTTGTTAAAAGAGTATTTAAAAAAATAAGCTCTAGGCTGTGCTGTAAATAACGAGACACAAAGAACATAAACAGAAGTGAGGAATTTAGACTTGAGGTTCATATTTAAGGTGTGACTAACTGAGAGAAGACTGGACTTGGCTTTTTGACTTAAGCCTGATTCACACGATGGGAATCCAAAACTATGATCCACCCCACACTGTCACATAGCTCACACCAGCGCTACATTGTTCATTATGTTATTCATTTAAATGTTATTTTTAGTCACCTTATATTAGTGGATGGGTAGTGCATACAGGGGTATGTTACTGGGACTGGTAAGAGGACTGAATACTGTAGTGTCTGTTTGCACTGACGGTGGACTCACCGTTCCGTCCTCCATGAGTTTGAGACATGAGCCGAAATCTGCCAAGCGGATGTGACCATTCATGTCCATCAGGATGTTGTCCGGCTTTATATCCCTGATAATGCACAGAAAGAAAAAACAGGGGTTACATAAAATTCTAGAAAGTTCTATCCTTAGATAATATCCTTTGTTATTCGGTATATCATATATACAGTATATATATATATATATATACAAACCGGATTCCAAAAAAGTTAGGACACTAAACAAATTGTGAATAAAAACTGAATGCAATGATGTGGAGATGGC
>BRDA01004797.1:28735-38735 GCA_036984385.1 Crenuchus spilurus
CCCTCTCGAGTCAGCTCTCCCGCCGACGGGGACAAAAAATCAAAATTCTGCAAAAACACAAAGAAGCAAATCCTATACTAGAAGCAAAGTGAATCAAACACCGGAAATGTTAAAGGATCTACTCTGAATCTAAATATATGTTTAGATATTTGTGAGAGGAGCTTAAATAAGCAGAGACACGTCTGTAAGAGAGGGTCAAGACAAATGGACATTTTTTCCCACCAAATGACATGATCTGTCATTCATATGATAATGACATGCTAATTCCAGACATTCCATTGGTGGAATAGCAGCCGTGTAAGGTGCACGTGAACAAAGGCATCTCATCTGTCACCTCACATGTTTATCATAAATATTCAGTCTAGGAACCACTGAATGAGTCCAACACAGTATCGCCTCACATTAGTTCAGAAATAAAACCACATACAATGTCTAAAACCTGTAATGACCAGTGTGCAGCCAACACCTCTGTTTATTCAGTTCTGAGCTCAAAAGTCTTGGCTAGAAATGTTTTTTCACAATATATCAGCACATCTGAAAATAGGTTTTTGTAAAGTCTAAGTTTAGAGCAGATTTAATCAGAATATAGATTTATGACACTCTTTATTTTTGTAACACTTTGGGAAAAATAATGATGGGTGTAATTTGTAAAAATGTCAAGTCATGTCAGACTACATCAAAGTGTCTGAAATACCCTCAGAATCCAGAGGGTTAATAAATTCACTGTAAATACTGAATAAGTATGGGTGTACAAAATATCAGCAGGTGATATTTGTTCCAGATGAACTGAACTAAAACATATTACAGTTATAGACCCTATTTTGAAATTATGATTATGCCAACCAATATTTTGTGTCCTATTTTGAGCTTGTGCAGTAAGAATTTTCCACCAAGTAAAAAGTAGACATGAGAGGATCTGTCTGCATTAACTGTAACTATACACCATATTATAGTCTCACTGCCCAAAATCTAAGCTCATGTTCCACATCTGGCAGCATTTAGTCATCTAATTATAAACTAGCTGTGCAGCCATGTTAACTGCAAGTTGTGGCAACTGAGTTTTATGATGCTGTTGACATGAATTACAGAATGTTTTGGAGTGAATTGGGATATGTTGTAGGATTGTGACAATATACATGACGCAAACTGTAAATAAGACCGTAATGCTGGATTTCGGAGATGTGTTTTGTTGCTGGTGTTGATGGGTAATTAGACGGCTGTCTTGAAGAGGAGGTGATGGACATGTCTCTGGGGGAACAAGAATGAGCCACTTTGTTGAGTTTTGCTTTTGCATGCTGGCAGTTCTTACAGCAAATGAATGTGTTTTGTGTGCCTACAGGCCTTAAAACTATTTAATATTCTGCCCAAACCTGCATTTCTGACTTTCTTCACCATGCAGGTTAAGATCTTCAAAGTAAAAATGATCATTCTACTCAAATCTTACAATACACAGGATACCAGACTAAAGATGGAGGTTCTGGAATAAACTGCATCCATCCGTAGCCAATTAATGCCAAGTGTGATGAAAATAAACCATTAAAGAACAACACTACCAAATGTTCTAAATTTTGCATAAATAAACCAAATAAACAAAATAATTTGGAGATGCCATCCTCAAGAAATGTTCTGGCTTCAAAATATATTCATGGTGGCCCCAAGTAGCTCAGCAGGCTAAGACGCTGACACTATGACAAGAGGGTCGCGAGTGTGAATCCCGGTCATGCTGTTTGCCATCAACAGCCGGGGCCCAAGAGAGCAAAAATTGGCCATGCTCTCTCTGGGCGGGTAGATAGCGTTCTCTCTCTCCCTATCACTCTCACATTGCAATGTCTGCTGTCTCAGGTGTCTACTGATTGGTCCAGTGACGTGCGGTGAGGATCATGGTTGGTGAGGCACTGACTCCTTTAAAGTCGGATTTACAAATATATAAACCAAAAAGGTAGCTTATCATCAGTGTTCTTCACACACACACACTCTCTCACACAAGTAAGATACGTATTAAAGGTACGTAAAATAAGAAAAAAATGTTACAATTACAGCAGCGAGAGAAAGCGGCATTTGCTCTGCACCCTCCGTGCTCTTCATGCACTCGCCTCTGCGTAAAAGCACAGCAGCAACAAGCACCCGTTGGCTCACGTACGCCCCCCTTCAGTTTGGCAGAGTACTGCCCTGCCTCACGCTGTGCCTTTTCACTGCGGTTTTATGTCCCATCAGCAAAACTAAATATGTCTCTAACAAACATTAAACGTAAATGGTTAAAGACATCAGCCAGACTGTGGAAAATCAGGGTATATAAACGTATATGCAAACATTATATTGGTGACATGCAGCGATACGGCAACAAGCAATTGCATGTATCAACCCAGTGTGTGATGAATTGCGCATTCAGAGGTGAGGTGAGGCTCGTTGCTGCTGCACCTCGCGTTTCACCCTTGTATTTGAACAGGAAATATACAATTTCAGTGATTTTGACCATAAAAATGTTCGAAATTAGTCATAAAGATCAGTGGACAAATATTATTATTCATTTTATGTTATCATTTTTTTTCTTGTCATGATGACAGGTGAGGCTCTGCCTCACCTGCCTCCCCTGACCGCACATCCCTGGATTGGTCCTGGGGATCCTGCACTTTCCTCCGAGCATGTTAGGCTCACCAGTGATGATGTATCAGTGGTAGTTGAAAAAGAGGTGGTGGCTGCATCACACACAGCGGAGGAGGCTTGTGCTTGTCTTCACCCTCTTAGAGTCAGGGACATTGCAAAAGTGATGGGGAGAGTCCTAACGGAGGGGATGGGCTAATTGGCTAATACTACATTGAGAAGGGGATAAAAATTGGCAAAAACAGAAATAATTTAAAAAAATACATTCATGGTGGAAAGATGCTGTGGAGAGAACGCAAAAGTCCACCACCATGTGTCTATTACTCTATACCACTCTCGTCCGAGTTTTTGTTCACCTCTGGCATCAAAAGCTCATGGGGCACCATTGTTCTGCCGTTGGGAGGCACTCAATGTAGAGTCCATTCTCAGTACAACTTCACTACGGAGGCTCCCACGCAGTTAGTGTCTGAAATGTTCCAATGCATCCAACATGCTTCACCTGGTACACTATTGTCATGGACATCAATCACATCACATCCTTTATAATGATGATGGTTTTACACTCTGATACAGCTGACTGGTGTGCTCACTTGCAGAAAACCATGTCACATGACCTCTGTGACATCCTGGGCTGAGTTCATTCCAAACCTGAGGTTATTAATTTATATTTTAATCTCCTGCCTAGTCTTTGATTTTTTTTCTGACATCCTTCTTTTTTGGGAGGGGCAAAATGTTGAGACCAAATCTACGTTCTTGTTAAATTTCTAAACTTAATCTAACGAAGCAGCAAAAAAGTAATAACTGTGGTTGTGACAGATTTAGTGTGCACACATGATAAAAGGAGCTCAGATTGAGATTTTGTTTCCACAGGTGTTGACGGTTAACTCTGAATGCTGAGCAAGACAGGAACTGGTGGAGTGTGCAGTACATGTGTGCTCCAGTGTGGTTGTGTTTTTGGCACTTAGGTGAGGTGAGGACTGCTGCCTCCTGCTGTTAAACACTTTAACAAAGCAGTAAACAGAAGCCAAGCATTAGTAGGCAAAGTCTGGATGCACCCGCCCATAAATACCAGCCTTTAATCCACAACATGATAAAAGCAGCCACAAAGATAAGTGAGTTTGTCATCATTTGTAAGAAATGAAATACAATATACAGACATCACGAGTACTCACTATGGCCGAGAGGTCACTATGGCTGTGTGGTCACTATGGCTGAGAGATCACTATGGCTGAGGAGTCACCATGGAAAAGAGATCACTATGGCTGAGTGATCACTATGGCTGAGAGGTCACCATGGCTGAGAGGTCACCATGGCTGAGAGGTCACCATGGCTGAGAGGTCACCATGGCTGAGAGGTCACCATGGCTGAGAGGTCACTATGGCTGAGTGGTCACCATGGCTGAGTGGTCACCATGGCTGAGTTGTTACCATGGCTTAGGGGTTACTATGGCTGAGGGGTTACTATGGCTGAGTGGGCAGCATGGCTGAGAGGTCACCATGGCTGAGAGATCACTATGGCTGAGGAGTCACCATGGAAAAGAGGTCACTATGGCTGAGTGATCCCTATGGCTGAGAGGTCACTATGGCTGAGAGGTCACTATGGCTGAGAGGTCACCATGGCTGAGTGGTCACCATGGCTTAGGGGTTACTATGGCTGAGGGGTTACTATGGCTGAGTGGTCAGCATGGCTGAGAGGTCACTATGGCTGAGGGGTTACTATGGCTGAGTGGTCAGCATGGCTGAGAGGTCACTATGGCTGAGAGGTCACTATGGCTGAGTTGTCACCATGGCTGAGTTGTCACCATGGCTGAGAAGTCACTATGGCTGAGTGGTCACTAGGGCTGAGTGGTCACTATGGCCATTCACTTTCACCTGACCTGACTGGCTTCATTAGAGAGCGGCTACTAGTCTGGCCAAACATCACTGAGCAAACAGTGCAAAGCTAAACCAATTAGCCAACCAGTGAGACCCTGAGCCTTTAACAAGCCCAAATCAAACACACAGGCCCACACATTAGCACCAGTGCTAACAAAATGGTACCACTCCTCAGCTTAGCAAAGTGGCAGCACTCATTAAAGAGACACTGCACTATGGCTGAAAGGTCACCATGGCTGAGAGGTCACTATGGCTGTGTGATCACCATGGCTGAGAGGTCACTATGGCTGAAAGGTCACCATGGCTGAGAGGTCACCATGGCTGAGAGGTCACTATGGCTGAGAGGTCACTATGGCTGAAAGGTCACCATGGCTGAGAGGTCACCATGGCTGAGAGGTCACCATGGCTGTGTGGTCACCATGGCTGAGAGATCACTATAGATGAGAAGTCATCATGGAAAAGATGTCACTATGGCCGAGAGGTCACTATTGCTGAGATGTCACCAATGGAAAAGAAGTCACTATGGTTGAAAGGTCACTATGGCTGATGGGTCACCATGGAAAAGAGATCACCATGGCTGAGTGGTCACTATGGCTGAGTGGTCACTATGGCTGAGAGGTCACTATGACAGAGAGGTCACCATGGCTGAGTGGTCACCATGGCTGAGTGGTCACTATGACAGAGAGGTCACCATGGCTGAGTGGTCACCATGGCTGAGTGGTCACTATGACAGAGAGGTCACCATGGCTGAGTGGTCACCATAGCTGAGAGGTCACTATGGACATTCACTTTCCCCTGACTTGATTGGCTTTGTTAGAGAGCGACTGATTTTTACTAGTCTGGCCCAGCTTCACAGAGCAAACAGTGCAAAGCTAAACCTATTAGCCAACCAGTGAGACACTGAGCCGTTAACAAGCCCTGATCAAACACACAGGCCCACACATTAGCACTAGTGCTAACAAACCGGTACCACTCCTCAGCTTAGCAAAGCAGCAGCACTTATTATAGAGACACTGCAGTACTAACTTACTTAAATGTAGCCAATTATTTAGTGCCTGATTGTCTATACTATACATTCTGTTATTTACTTATCACACACTATTTACTGTAGTACACTCCATACAATATACACATCACTGTCATCTACCTATCCATCCATCCATCTAATACACACCAAATTTCAAATTAATACAGCATAAAATACTAAAGTCGACAGATTTCTTAAATCAAATCCTGTTTCATGCTCAATTCATTATTAAAATACTCAGTGTATTTATCTATGAAGTAAAACGTTTTCATTTATTTTGACTATGCAAACTGGTGAACATGGTGAACTGGTGATCTGTAGGCTGACTGTAGATGGTATGGTAGGCTTCTTTCATGTAAGATTAAGATTAAGATTCACCAATTTAGCCAATGTGATTTTTTACACAACAGAATTTGACCTCCGCATTTAACCCATTCGTGCAGTGAAACACACACACACACACACACACACACACACACACACACACTAGTGAACACACTAGGCTGTGAGAATTTGTGCCCGAAACGGTGGGCAGCCCTCATCCACCAGCACCCGGGGAGAAGTTAGGGGGTAAGGTGCCTTGCTCAAGGGCACTTCAGTCATGTCCTGCCTGGGGATCGAACCAGCGACCTTCTGGTCACAAGACCAGATCCTTACCACTTGGAGGGATATTAACATTTATTTTACTGAAATTTGTAACTTGGTAAACATCTGCCTATCTTTGCTTCTGAGACTCTTCATCCTTAAAATGTTCTTTTTTTACATTTTCATGGGACCCCTCCAGCTCTTTCCCAATGATTCTGAGATATGCTGCTGCCATCCAGTTCTAAATGATCTGTTTTTATTTCCATTTATTTACAATTTACACACTGCCCCAATTTTTTTTGGAAGTGGGCTTGTATTTCCAATACACTTCCAATACACTTTCACCAAACCCCCAGCAAACGTTAACAAAAAGAGCTGCAGGATCCACGCAGGGCATCAGCCTGCTGAGCTAGCGTCTATGCTGAGCTTAGCTGACTAGGCTCTAGGCCTCCTGCCTGCTGGTGGTTTGTAAAGGCCAGCAGGGGAGTGCAGCGTGGCCATTAACTGCTCTACTCTGTGGCCTTAAGGAGCAGCGAGGCTGAGAGGAGGAGGGAGGTAATCCCCTTTAAGACCACACGACCCATCTGTGAGAGCCATATGTATGTGCCTCCTGCCTACCAGGCCCAAAGCAACGACTCAGACAAAGAGACAGCGGGCTAAGGTGTGAACTCTGGCCTCTTTGGCTCTGATTCTGCCTAGCATTTCAGGTATGTTTATGTATAAACACTGGATCCACTTTAAAATCATAAACCCAGACACAATCTCAAGGCAATAAACTGACCTCAAGTAATACTCTCAATCTGCTTGAGCTTAAAAAAATAGAAAAGCGCTACAGCATCCAGTTGAGCCACCTCTTACTGGAGGTGAACGTCTCTACTGTAACCGGTGTGACCAGTGCTGATGTCAGCATACAAAGTGCTTCATGAGCTCATCTGCATGCTCGGGCGCTTTTCAATGAATGTGCTAGCAGCCCGAGGCCATGACTGTACCCTTCTGTCATAGACAGGTGAGCTGCAGAGTCAACAGGAGACATGTAACATCATGTGCTGTGTTTTGCTAATGAAATCAGAGCTTGTATGATATGTTAGTCGGTGGATGGATGTATGTTTTCTATTGTGTGAACTTGTGCATGTAATAGAGGATTAAATCATATAAAAAGCTCTGTTCACCTTAAACTACTGCTGGCTATTGTTTTATGTTTGATTATTGATTTTATTGCTCCTTAAAACTGGTCTCAGAAAAGTAACTAAATGTCCAGCTTGGTCCGAAATGAAAGTTCACCTTCTCCAGCGAGCTCATCCTGAGGAAGCCCACAATTCACACATGGCACTAATCAATAATAGGACTAACATATGGCTCTGATCAATAGCCCAGCACACACACACAATGCAGTGGTCATACTCCTCTGCACTCACCCACACACTGAGGAACAGATGCAGCTGTGTGTGTGTGTGTGTGTGTGTGTGTGTGTGTGTGTGTGTGTGTGGGTGTGGGTGTGGGTGTGGGTGTGGGTGTGTGAACAGTACACTGGCTGCACTGAGGGACCACTGAGCACAGCAGGAGCCCATGCAAATATCTGGCCATGAGGAGCAGATGCTTAACACCACTTATAGGCCCAATCCTCCACTGCACTTAAACACCCCCCCACGCGCGCACACACACACACACACACACACACACACACACACAATACCACACACACACCAGCCTTTCAGCCCACTCTGTCTAAGAAAGGTTAGAATTGGCAGTAGGCTACAGGCCTGCACACAGTCTGAGTTTAATCTAATGGATGTAAATAAGCAGCATTTATTCAATATTTATTAGTAATCAAACAGTAAGAAGCAATTTGACCAGCATATCACAGTCAAATTTGACTTTAGTGCACCACCCTCTTCACTTCCTTTAGTCACAGTGAATTTGCTGATGCTGCAGGACTGTGCCCTTCAGCTCTAGAACTTAGATCTCAGTAAAGTTCCAGTACAAACTATACAAAAGTCAAGCAGCAACAATGTATATGGACATTTAACTAATAAATAACATAAAAAACAAGTGTAGCAGCACAGATCAGATGACTTAGAGACAGCCACAACCGTTAAATGCTCTTAACCGTCTGGAGTCACCAGTGCAAAAACACTTATATACCTCTGTGAGATTTTATGCTAGAAACAAAATTAAACATACCCCGGAAACCTTAAAAGGTCTATTTTTCAATTATATATAGCCTGAATCAATATAGATTTTTAGACATTTGTGAGAGGAGCTTAAATATGCAGAGACACATTTTTCAGCACGAGTCAGACAGCTGCGCCTTTTCCCGCAAATGACACGATCTGTTCTTCATATAATGACATAATAATTCCAGACATTCCATTGGTGGTTTACCAGCTGTGGAATGTGTGGAATGTGAAGCTGAACAAAGACATCTCACCTGAAGTGAACCTGAACAAAAGACCTATCCACTGAATGAGTAAAACACATCACCTCACATTTATTAAGCTTTATAAATAAAACCACATACAATTTCTAAAAACTGTAATGAGCAGCGGACAGCTGTGGCCTGGTGGTTAGGGAGGTCACAATCCCCAGGCAGGTCATGACTGAAGTGCCCTTGAGCAAGGCACCTAACTCAGGTGCCATGTATAAAGGCTGCCCACTGCTTTGGAATGTGCCCCCTAGTGTGTTCACAACTGTGTGTTTCAGTGCATGGATGGGTTAAATATAAATTATTTTGTGTGCAAGCACACTGGCCAATAATTGTGCACTTTGCACTTTAAAAATGCTCTAAAAACACCGAAAAGCACATTTAACTAATTAAATGTTCCCATTACATTTTATATGTGCACATTCATCAACGTTACTGCTATCATCAAAAATAAAAATTTCATATGTGCACAGGGTAGCCAGGTTTGTGAATATGCAGTTGTATTAATGGAGAGTTGCAGTTTTTTGGTCTAAATAGAAAATAAAATGAATGTAGGTGATGTAAGATTAGAAGATTTACTTATTAAAGCTTCTTCAAATGTCAGTGAATAAAGGCTTTATTTTTTGGGCTAGTTCCAGTTTGTGTAGTG
Source organism: Crenuchus spilurus (assembly GCA_036984385.1). Lineage (NCBI taxonomy): Eukaryota > Metazoa > Chordata > Actinopteri > Characiformes > Crenuchidae > Crenuchus > Crenuchus spilurus. The sequence continues at coordinate 37,894 of BRDA01004797.1, forward strand.
TAGCTTTCTGTAAGACAATGGGCTGGAGGATTTGGGGGATCTGGCAACCCTATCATATTGACAGTGACTGTATTAAAACTGTAAACAGCTGGTGGACTGTACATGATCAGGTGGAGAAGGTGAATAAAAGCCAGCCGGCTGATATGTAAACAAAATTGAAGTCAGAATTGTTTTCGTACTAAGTACATGTGAATAGACACAAAGACATCAAATCTGATCTGACGTCACATTCATGTCACATGACAACAAATCTTATATGTATCTGATCTAGGACCACATATGAAAGTGACTCAGATCCGAGTCACATTAAGGCAAAAAATTTAGATTTGAGTTTCTTCAGTTTGGTAATGTGAACACACTTACACTGTCCTGCTCTGTTCTATGTGAAATACATTAGAAATGCTGGAAAAACTAATTTCTCATTTTTTCTGATGACTGTAACGAGACAACAGTGTATCCATACAATGTAAACACACATTACAGTGTACATTATGTTTGAACTGGAGCTTTGTGGTCGCAGGGGGTGTGAAAAAAAAGAACTTTTTTTATGATTTTGCTTCAATTGATGATGGCACACTTATTTGGGTTTTTTAAAGGTTTTTATGTTCAAGTGTGAATGGACAGATTTTTGAAATATGGTTCAAAAAATATCCGGACATGTGGATGAGGCCTTGAGAAGGTAGGCAAATTTAAGAAATGGAGGCTGAGAAATGACTAAACAGCCAGGTACTGAAAGATACATCACAATGCTTTTTGTTTCAACTATAATACACTCAAATGCCTTTGCACACTCATTGGCTATTTTTATCCATAGCTCAGCACTGGCACCCGCATGTACACAC
>BRDA01004797.1:41202-55296 GCA_036984385.1 Crenuchus spilurus
ACTAGAATAGGAGATATTAGTCCATAAACAACCTCAATAAACACTATTAATCACTAGAATATGAGATATTAGTCCATAAACAACCTCAATAAACTTTTTATATAACATTTTGGGTTGTTGAACATCATCAGATCACTGGTTGAAATAACATTAATAATATACTATTTATTCACTGTGAATTTAAATACCAAAGTGTTAGTTTGCTTGTGGTATGTACAGGGGCAGAGTAAAAGTTTGAATATTTTGAAAATGATAATTATTGTTCATAATTTAAGTAAAAAAAAATATTATTGTATATATTAATTGCATGTGAAGTGAAATATTTCAAGCTTTTTTTTATGTTGATCCATTTGGCTTATAGCTGATGAACAGCAGAAATTCAGAATCTCCGATTATTAGAATATTTAATTTTAGAGTAAATTACTATTCAAACAGTATTAACGTTAAAACAAAAAGGCTTAAAATATGTCACTTTATGTGTAATGAATTTTAAATATATGAACTTATCTTTTTTAATTTAATGATGAACTTTTGGGTGATCATTTTTGGAGATGCAATAGTATTAAATAGGCATGTTGTCTATATTTGTGGGCTAAAATGCATGTATGACAGCCTTCAGAGGACCAATTCAACCCTCAACTACTAATATATTGTGCAGCCTTACTCAGTACTAAGGCATACATGTCACCATTTCTCCCTCTTTTCTTGTTCTTTCTGCAGTCAGTACTATTCAAAGCCTTGGACTGTAAAGTCCACCACCTCTGTTTTGACCTTTACAGAGTCATTATTCTTTATAGCCAAGGCCAGAAACACACGGACTACAAAACAACTGCAGCTCCACAGCTACCTGCCACTTCTCATCCAGCACTTTCCTGTCTCCTGTCCTTCTCTGTCAGCCCACACACTCTTACAGACTCTCACTCCCTCACCACCTAAACCTCTTATTCATTGCAAATCAGAGATGCACTGAAATGAATAATTTGTCTGAATACTGAACACGGTTCTTCATTTCTATAAATGTTTATAAAATTAACCTAAAATAAGTCTTGTAGTCAGACAAGACATGACTTGCAGTCAGAAATGAATGTTTGTATTTTAATAAGTTGGTTTGACATCATTAGGTTTAATAAATTGAGTTTAACTTATTATTATTTATATTTGTATATAAAACAAAGACAATAATATATGAGTATGTATGAAGCTGCATGTCTGTTACATTATTACTAATATTTAATAAAATGATGAAAATGTCTAAAATGAATGATGTAAGTCACATGGATGTTTTGTGTGTTTAATGAGAGTGTCATTGACTACAGACACTGAAACACTTCATATTTCTTCTGCTAATTGTGAGACGGTCCCTAACAGTGCAGCCGCTGGAGCACAAACACAAAGCTAAGCGGCTGTATTCTGTCTTCATCATAACAAGTGTAGTTTAGTAAAGATTGTGCTTGTAGTTTATTGTCTTCTTCCATTTCAGTACCAAACTGTAACTGTGCTGGTGAATGTGTTTTGTTGGTGAGGAAAAGCACAATTCTGAATGTCCAAAAATGTCACAGTGTCATTAAAACATTGCTCAGTATAAATTATTCAGTCTATTCACTTAGGCCATTTTTGGCTGAATAATTTTGGTTGCCAAATATTAATTACTACTGCAAATTCTCTTCTTTTTTATCTCATTCAGTGGGAGTCTCAAACGTCTACAGCAGAGCTGCATATTGGCAAGGATCTGGTAATACAATACCTAACATATGATTCAATATATGGTGATTTACTGTGATACTGTAAGTAAAGTGTTATATTGCAATTACTTTTTTAAAGTCATCTGAACACAATGTCGTGTCAAAACATTTGAATAGTGTCAAAACATTTGTTGGTGTTCATAATTTAACTCCATATTTCAACCTATTTCTTTGTTTTAATAATGGTCTGTAGGACTCATAGCTAAAAAAATTTTAGCTAAACATCCAATTTTTTCTTGGATTAACTGAATGTTTTTTAAATGATCCTGAACTGCCTCACTACCTAGACTTGGAAGCCAAGACTAAGAAACTTCCAGTCCTGAATCAAAGCCAGTCCTTTATGGAGGGTGGCGCAGTGGTTTGGTGGTGTGCATGTTCACATCTCAGCTCTCATCTGGGTGGAGCTTCTCCCACAGTCCAAAAACATGGAGATCAGATAAATTGCTTGCTTTAAATAAACCAATGAATGTGAATGAATGTGTATGTCTGTATCTGTATGCCCAGATACAGGTGATACCCCAGACCCCCCCCTGTGTGTGATTGGCTTCTCGCTGGTGTGTGTGGTTCTCTTCAGGGTGACATATTAAGCCTGAATTAATACATCATTCATCAAAGCTGTTACTTTGACCTCTGAACTGAATCGGCTGTATTACTGCACTTTGTTAAGGAGAGAAGGAAAGTCACACTGCTGGTCAGATGAAGAGGAATGTTTCTGCAGCTAATAATCACATTCATTACAATTCAAATAACTTACACACATAATCTGTAACCCAGCATCACATTCTTCCTCACTGCTCCGTGTATAAACACAGACACTAACTCAGCGGGAGTCTGAGACAGCTAAACACACACTGCCAGCTGTGAGATAATTTCCCCTCCAACTCTCTGTCTATGACAGCACACTCAGCAACAACACTGTCTTATCTGTCATAACCATGTAGACAATGTGTGTGTGTGTGTGTGTGTGTGAATGTGCAGTGAGTGAAATGCCACAAACTTCAAGGACCAGAAAGTCCAGATATTATTGTCATAAATACCTACTGAACAGGTCTGTGTATTGGTGACACGATACATATCATACAAGGATTACGATACAATATATTGCAATATGTTTTGAAATGGTAAATTGATATATAATTTTTTTCCCCAATTTTATCCCCAATTTTGGAAGTCCAATTAACCCACCCACTCTCTACATCACCAATCATTTGCAATGTTCCCGACACTATGTGGGTGAGGACAAGCATACCTCTAATGAATGTAAAGTCAATCACCACCACTTTTTGAGCTGCTTCTGATACATAGCAGGCAACTCGCTCAGAGGAAAGCACAGCATCCCCAGCTCTGATACACCAGCTAACAGACATCTGAGCCAGCCAGCATCACAGTGGGAGTGATGGGGAGAGAGCGACATCTACCCACCCAGAGAGAGCACAGACACTTTTACTCTCTCAGTGCTTCGGCTGCTGATGGCGAAGCAGCATGATACAGGATTCAAACAGCTGTTTGGGCCACAGTGTCATTGCTTTAGTCACCTGAGCCACTCAGAGCCCCCGATATATTGTCATTTTAATTTAATTTTATATAATTAGCACTTAAGAAAATGGAAAAGTCTAATGCATGAAGACTGAGATTATCACTCCTATCTTGTGGCTGGGTGTTTCAAAAAAATTAAACACCATCACCCATCCTTACATACAAACAATTAAAAATCAAGTTTAGATGTTTTTGATAATAGATACATTGTCAAAATCACAATATTGTGAAACTCAAGTAGATCTGTATCTTTACAGTCTTTTGAACAGAATTTAAAAGTATTTTTACAGCATTTTAAAGATATTTTTACAGTATTTTCTACAATATTTAAAGTATTTTACAGCATTTTAAAGTATTTTTACAGTATTATACAGCACTTTCACAGTATTTTAAACAGTATAATAAACTCACCTGACCTAAACCCCACAGAGCATCTATGAGCTATTGTCAAGAGGAAGATGACAGACACCAGACCCAACAATGCAGACGAGCTGAAGGCTGCTATCAAAGTAACCTGGGCAACCTGATGCAGTGATTCATGCAAAAGGAGCCCCAAGCAAGTACTGAGTGTATATACTGTACATACTTTTCAGTAGAAGCACATTTATTTATTAAATGTCTTGTTTTGAACTGGTATTATATAATATTCTAATGTTTTGAAATAGTGACTTTTGGGTTTTCATTGGCTGTAGACCATAATCATCATCAATCAAAGAAATGAACACTTGAAATAGACACTGTGTGTGTAATGAGTCTATATAATATATGAGTTTTACTTTTTGAGCTGAATTACTAACATAAGATTTTCGATGATATTCTAATTTTTGAGATGCCCTTGTAAATATATATATATATATATATATATATATATATATTCTATTATCTCTGTCTCTAAATGCTCTTCATTATCATAGTGTTACTCAGCTCCCTTTGGGAATAATCTTTGTAACGTTCATTTATTCACAAAAACACTACAAAACGTATAACATATGTTTCAGTCGTAGTGTGACAGCATTTGAGAAAAGATCATAAGGAATGCCTCACCAAGTTGTTTTCATCCTGGAAGGCATAATGTAATGTGGTGATCCACTGGTTATCCCCGTTCACCAGCACGTCCCGCTCTTCCCGAAAGCAGGCCGTCTGAGACAGAAAAATATCAAAATAAGCCACATTTCAGACTCAGTCATGTAGCATATACAGCATAATACAGTGTATACAGAAAGTGTACATAACAGAGTCCTGTGCATATGGACTAAAGCACATTTGTTGTTATAATAGATTCTCATGCCAGGACAGAGGAGGTAGTACTGCTGTGTGACTGAGTGATGGCAGCTCAAGAGAATAACTTAAACGGATGAGTGACCCGAGTACTTAAATGAGAAAAACACAGAAATCTAAAACCCTCAAGCTTTACTGGAGAAAAGACAAACTGTGGCTTAACTGTAGAAGTTAAAGTGTAGAATTCTGAAAGTTTGATGCCCACCTCAGCTCTCTTAAGCATCTCCCATTTGTTAAGAATCTTCATGGCAAAGACTTTGTCTGCATTCTTCACCTTCACAACGGCCACCTGTGAAAAGAGAACGTTTAGTGGCAGCAATCCCACAAATTCACTTGACATTATAATAAGCCCTCCTCTCAGGTGGATAACCCTCCCTAATGCACCTACAGATCACTAATGACTTCACGACCAAAGTAAACCGCCAAGAAAACCTGATAAAAATCATTAATAATAGACACTGTCTGTGGCTTGTTTGTTTTCCACACACTAGGTTGGGTTTGCAGCCTTTACCCAGAGTCTTTACCCAGTATCTTTACCCAGCCTCTATACCCAGCCTCTATACCCAGTCTCTTTACCCAGTCTCTTTACCCAGCCTCTATACCCAGTCTCTTTAAACAGCCTCTATACCCAGTCTCTTTACCCAGCCTCTTGAAACAGTCTCTATACCCAGTCTCTTTACCCAGCCTCTTTAAACAGTCTCTTTACCCAGCCTCTTTTAACAGTCTCTTTACCCAGTCTCTCTACCAGTCTCTTTAAACAGTCTCTTTACCAGTCTCTTTACCCAGTCTCTCTACCAGTCTCTTTAAACAGTCTCTTTACCAGTCTCTTTACCCAGTCTCTTTACCCAGTCTCTTTAAACTGTCTCTCTACCCAGTCTCTTTAAACAGTCTCTTTACCCAGTCTCTCTACCAGTCTCTTTAAACAATCTCTTTACACAGTCTCTTTAAACAGTCTCTCTACCCATTCTTTTTACCCAGTCTCTTTACCCAGTCTCTTTAAACAGTCTCTTTACCCAGTCTCTCTACCAGTCTCTTTACCCAGTCTCTTTACCCAGTCTCTTTACACAGTCTCTTTACACAGTCTCTTTAAACAGTCTCTTTAAACAGTCTCTTTAAACAGTCTCTCTACCCAGTCTCTTTACCCAGTCTCTTTACCCAGTCTCTTTACCCAGTCTCTTTACCCAGTCTCTTTACCCATTCTCTTTAAACAGTCTCTCTACCCAGTCTCTTTAAACTGTCTCTTTACCCAGTCTCTTTACCCAGTCTCTCTACCCAGTCTCTCTACCCAGTCTCTTTAAACAGTCTCTTTAAACAGTCTCTTCACCCATTCTTTTTACCCAGTCTCTTTACCCAGTCTCTCTACCCAGTCTCTTTAAACAAACTCTTTACACAGTCTCTTTAAACAGTCTCTTTACCCATTCTTTTTACCCAGTCTCTTTAAACAGTCTCTTTAAACAGTCTCTTTACCCAATCTCTTTAAACAATCTCTCTTCCCATTCTCTTTAAACAGTGTCTTTACCCAATCTCTTTAAACAATCTCTCTACCCAGTCTCTTTAAACAGTCTCTTTACCCAGTCTCTTTAAACAGTCTCTTTACCCAGTCTCTTTAAACAGTCTCTTTACCCAGTCTCTTTAAACAGCCTCTATACCCAGTCTCTTTACCCAGTCTCTCTACCAGTCTCTTTAAACAGTCTCTTTACCCAGTCTCTCTACCAGTCTCTTTAAACAATCTCTTTACACAGTCTCTTTAAACAGTCTCTCTACCCATTCTTTTTACCCAGTCTCTTTAAACAGTCTCTTTACCCAGTCTCTTTAAACAGTCTCTTTACCCAGTCACTTTAAACAGTCTCTTTACCCAGTCACTTTAAACAGTCTCTTTACCCAGTCTCTCTACCAGTCTCTTTACCCAGTCACTTTAAACAGTCTCTTTACCCAGTCTCTCTACCAGTCTCTTTACCCAGTCTCTTTAAACAGTCTCTTTAAACAGTCTCTTTAAACAGTCTCTTTAAACAGTCTCTCTACCCAGTCTCTTTACCAGTCTCTTTAAACAGTCTCTTTACCCAGTCTCTTTAAACAGTCTCTTTACCCAATCTCTTTAAACAATCTCTCTTCCCAGTCTCTTTAAACAGTCTCTTTACCCAATCTCTTTAAACAGTCTCTTTACCCAATCTCTTTAAACAGTCTCTTTACCCAGTCTCTTTAAACAGTCTCTTTACCCAGTCTCTTTAAACAGTCTTTCTACCAGTCTCTTTACCCAGTCTCTCTACCCAGTCTCTTTAAACAGTCTCTCTACCAGTCTCTTTAAACAGTCTCTCTACCCAGTTTCTCTACCCAGTCTCTTTAAACAGTCTCTCTACCCAGTCTCTTTAAACAGTCTCTCTACCCAGTCTCTTTAAACAGTCTCTCTACCCAGTCTCTTTAAACAATCTCTACACCCAGGCTCTTTAAACAGTCTCTACACCCAGGCTCTTTACCCAGCCTTTTTAAACAGTCTCTATATCCAGTCTCTTTACCCAACCTCTCTACCCAGTCTCTTTACGCAGCCTCTCTACCCAGACTCTACACCCAGTCTCTTTACCCAGCATCATACCAGTCTCTTTACCCAGTCTCTTTACACAGTCTCTTTACCCAGCATCTCTACCCAGATTCTACATCCAGTCTCTTTACCCAGTCTCTATACCAGTCTCTTTACCCAGTCTCTATACCAGTCTCTTTACCTAGCCTCTCTACCCAGACTCTACACCCAGTCTCTTTACCCAGTCTCTCTATCCAGTATCTTTATCCAGACTCTTTAGCCAGCATCTATATCAGTCTCTATACCAGTCTCTTTACCCAGTCTCTTTATCCAGCCTTTATACCAGTCTCTATACCAGTCTCTTTACCCAGTCTTGTGTTTGATTAATCTCAGCCCTAAACTGGAGTCTGCAGCTGTTTCTCTTCTCAGGCGCTGAATCCACAAACTTTTATTTATTTTTTTTTATTTTGCTTCTTTACTTTATTCAGCGAGAAATAAAAACCCCAAAGTGTTCCCAGATTTACATGTGTGATTACCGCCCCACACTGAGCTGTTTTGGGTATTTTGTACTAAACATCACAATTTCTGATTGAAATCCAGGTGTGTTGTGTTTCACACCAGTTTCATCTGTTAGCTGTTCTGGAAATGTCTCAAAGTTCTTTATTTACAAACCTATAAATGACTTGTATGAGATAAAGACTGTCAACAATCAGTCATCATATCAGAGCAAGAGGTTATGACCTTGAGATCAAATTGAGATGTGTCCAATTTGTCAGGAAAACTGCAAACCTGGCTACCTTGGTCACAGCCGGTGTCTTTCAAATGAGGCTGTCAATCATTTCCTGCTTAAAATATACTACAACAGTGTATATCCAAGATGATAAAAGACAGTAGTTTTAATAATATAATGTCCCACTCACTCCAATATTTGCACATTTGCTCTTTGCACAATTACACAAACACTGTATCCTAGAAACCTGCTTCCCACCAGTCATTCACTCAGTAATATGTACTGCCCATCACTACATTTGTCCTGTCCTGTAAAGTGTCTTAGTCTAGTCAGAGGGCTGTGCTATAGTCCAGTACATCTGCATGTTTACTGTATGTTGTCATTGCACTTGTGTTCTGTGTTACAGCTGGTCCTGGAGGAACGTTATTTTGTTCCATTATGTACTGTACTGTATATAACTGAAATGACAATAAAAACCTCTTGAATCTTGAATAATATAATAATAATAATAATAATAATAATAATAATAATAAATTCCATTGTCAACAAAGCGCTTCACAAAAATTATTTTTAAAAGAGCAAACAGAATCTAATGACCATGTAAAAATTGCATCCAATCTTCATCCACGAAGAGAGAAACATCCACATGTCAACATACTGGAGGAAAAAATTGACGTGTGACATTATTTTGCCATAAAAACAAGACATCATTACAGCTTCCAGTGCCCGCTGCTGTAAAACATTAAAGAGCACAAGACCGGGCCTGCAGCCGAGCTCGACTGAAATGTCTTCATGCTGTCTAGTCAACAGCTCTCATGCTGAGGTAACACAACACTAATGCTCTGGCAGTGTTTCTGTCCTCCTCTCAGTGATGTGATCGATGATGGTGGGGGTTTGGCTTTAGACTCGAGTTCAGCGAGTTAGCGCCTCCTGTCTAAGCCATTCAGCAGAGCTCATTCTAGCCATAACATACTGCTAGGATACACAATCTTGATTTTCTAACACAATTTACAGTCAAACTGGCCTATCAGCAATTATGTTTATTAGCCAATTTACATGCAAAATCAAGTAGTGGCAACAATCGACCCACCCATCCACTAGGACTCTCCCAATCACTTGTAATGTCACTGACTTGAGGAGGGTGAAGACTAGCAAACATGTGAAATTAGGCTCCGCCTCTTGTCCAACTGCTGCTGATACATCATCAGGTTGCCATGCTCGGAGGAAAGTGCAGTATCAACAACTCTGATACATCAGCTAACAGACACCTGACCCAACAGACATTGCATGGTAGTAAATTAGCCACAGGAAAGAAAGAAAACTAAATGTTATGATGATGATGATGATGATGATGATGATGATGATGATACAAAATAGCAGCTGGAGCCTAATGTGTATTAATTCAGTCCGGCAGGTATATTGAGTTTAGTCTGGCAGCAGTAAGTAGTGGTATATAGTTAATATATGTACATGTGTTCAGTCTTATACTTAGGCCTAGAAATAAATAAGTAATAATGACTTCATCAGAATGTAACTATCCAACATGGCACTTGGTTAATTTTTTTATTTATTTGTATTGATTTTTTTTTCTAAAAATGAAAACAATTAGGTGTTCATTGTAAAGCACTTTGGTATATTTATTGTTTCTCTTTAATAAAAAAAAGTATTTATTATTACTGACATCTGCAGGCCTAGTATGAAGTAAAAGGACATATACATAAAATTTGAACCATACTGAAACTGCTTGTTTTGACGGCCATTGGTGGCATCAGTCCAAACGGCCACACCCAGTACCTAATGAACACTCAGTCATTTGAAAATAGCTCAGTGTCTTTACGGTGATGTATAGCTGAACTTCAGGGCATACAGAACTTGATTTTGAGATCTGAAAGAGTCTCCAAGTCTAAGATCAGAGTCAGATGGTTCTGGCTACATCATAGACCGCATATTGACGTCATTCCCCTGTCTTCTGTTCTACAGAAATAAAGTCAAAATACAGCTGCCACCTAATCAAATTGGAGCGAGAGTCAAAATCAGACCACATCCTCATTTGATTAGCCCGCCTCCTCATTTGGCTGCCACTCCCCCTTCCAACGGTCATTCTAGTCATTTTTTGAAAGAAATCAAACACACTAAAGCTTCAGTTCATTCCAGCCCAGTTTAACCTTTGTTCTGCTCTCAGAACAAACATTCGGAGAGACTGACGGCTGAGTCCGAGTCCAAACCCTCCCCTGCCCACTGCCTCAGGCAAATGTTGACAGCCTAGTGTATTCACTAGTGTGTGTGTTTCACTGCACAGATGGGTTAAATGCCATTGTGTGCAATCACACGGGCAAAACATTGAATCTAAAGAAGTATAAATTATATAACATTACAAATATGCAAGATTAACAGAAAAGTAAGTATGCTGGTAGCTCTTTTTGCCATCTATAGACTGTTTTCTCAAGACATCCATGAAGATTCTGGGCAAGTTTCATCTTCTGAAGGGTGAAGACAGATTTTTGCCTGGGTATTTTTTCCAGACCTGGCAACCCTGCCTACTTCAGACAGTGTAAAAACACTAAAAAAGTGATTTTTCCTCAACATGTAATTTTTAAAGTTATTTAGTGAACCAGACATTCACTCCAAAAAGCCCTTGTGGCACTAATGGTAAGTAAGATGTATTTGTAACGCACTCTTAAAACAACCTGCACTGACCACAGTGCTGTACATTAAATCCGCAAAATAAAGAACATGGCTCACATAAAATAGAGAGGACAAGTGAAAACAGAAGTAAGAATAAAAAATGATGAAAATGTGAAATAAAACAAGAAAAAAGAAGAAAAAAATGAAAATATATAAATGAGAATAAAGATATAAGAAAAAAATCAGTTAAATGAGAAAATAAGAAAAATGTGAAATAATAAGAAAAAGCCTCAATAAATATAAGAAAAAATGAGAAATAAAAATATAATAAGAAATTTTAAAAAGAGATAAACCAAGATGATAAAAATGTAGAAAATGACAATAAGAAGATTAAAAAGAAAACACAGATAAGATGCTAAAACGAGTGAAAAAGACACTGAAACACCTGATACTTATTATTTCCAGTCTCTGTCTCTTCAACAGCAGGTTATAAATATGTTTAAAGACCTAAAACAGACAGAGGGAGATGAGTAGATGAAGGTGGGCTGTTGCATAGTCGTGGAGCATAAATTGAACACAGTCTCAGTTGCGCTCTAGGCTCTATTATTGTGGGCCAATAATAAAAAGTAAAAAATAAATTAAAGACCTCACAATGTTTTTAAATGTACACTTTAATCATACAATGAGATGTACTTTATGGTAAACTCAAAGCATAAACTACAGATGCAAAAACTGTGCAATAAGGTGATCATTTTGTTCACTTTTTAAACTCATCTGTGTGGTGGTGCAACAGCATTAATGGTTTTTCAGCATCTGATCCAGTTTATTCATTGTGGTGGATATGAGGCCGCTGGTTTACATTCAGACAAGAAAATGTTGCATTTCTGACCTCTAGTGGGTGTTTTTTAGCCTAACATACCTCTACCAATTGGTAGAGATGGCACAATCACATTGTGTTAAGCAGGGGCGGTCCAGGCCTGAGTGGTGCCCTTGGCGAACAACCCCTCTGAGCCTCTGGGCAAACATCTCCACCGGCTATAAGCAATGCAATGATTCCAATGATCCCAACCTTGCTGGCGTGGGCCAAGCATACTCATGCTGCCCTGGGTGGCTGCCCATACCACCCATATCAGAAACCGCCACTAGTGTTAAGTTCAACACCTTTTTCAATAAGATATAATGACTCAATGATGCTCTAACAAATGGTTGTTAAAGGGTTAAACTGAATCCTGTGCTGGACTGGTAGCTACTGAAGCAAGGATGTGAGGTGTTGGTCAGTAACCCGGCTGCAGTGTTCTGGACAATATCCCGACATAACCAGTTAGTCTATTCTAGAAAAAATGAACACATACAGTAACTTGTGTTTGAGCTGAAAAACTACTTTTAATGTCCTGGCGTAGCTCAGCACATCTGAATGTGACTAGCTGGCTCAGGAAGCTTCCAGCAGTCTTAAGACACTTACTATAAATGGACTCCAATTCTAAGCCCAGTGTCGCTTAATCACAGCAGCCCAAATTCAGCTTTCTGCCTCATTTAATCCACCAGGAGGTTAAGAATAACTGGTCTCAAACCTGCCTTTCATTTCCCTCAACTCTTTTCCCCCCACAGCTTCACTTCCTTTATTCTGCTGTTCTGGAAATGGCCTCTGTCTCTGAAAGAAAAAAACCAGAGCGAGCTTGTCCTGGGTTTCCATGAGCTGTTGCTTCCAGCTGGAGAGCTGAGAGAAGACCAGAGGCCGGAAAAGCACAGCAGAGAGCGGCGTGTCTGACAGGAATGTGGCCTTAAGGGAGGAGACTGGGAATGAGCTTCAGCTCACTGAAAGTTACAAAAGACTAAAAAACAACCATACATTACCACGACTTACCAGGACTCCACCAAAATAAAGTGATCTGACCAACCGTGATAAGCTACACAGCAAAAATACGACATCAAATGCTGCATTCACACTGCAAATAAATCAGATTAGCTTCTCAAATCAGATCTGCTGAGATGACTGTTCACACTGTTATTAGTGATCAGATCTGATTTGTCTGTCCACACATCACAAGTCTGTCTGTTTGGGTTTCTGTGGTAACAGTGCAGACGTCAGCAACTACAGCCACGCTGGTAACGTTAGTTTTAAGTTTGTTTACAGTGGCTTTCTGTCAGACAGTGGGCCGAGGCATTTTTTGGGACCTGGCAACCTGGGTCACTCAGGGTTTGATGTGCCTTCTTTGACATGTTGTGAGATACTCTGAAATCTGATTTTAGTGGCCAGAGTGTCCAGACTGTGATGGATCTCTAAAAATGTCATTGTAATCAAATTTCAAACCACCTCCAAATTTGGCTTAGATCAAATTTGCAAAAAATGGATTTTATACTGTCCAGACTATCAAAAATCAATCTGGATACAATCTAAACAGAACAGAAATCAGATTTGGGCTGTCTGAATATAACTTTAATGTCCTGGAGCTTGTGTGAAAATGAGTGCAGTTATAAAAACGCAACGCTTTAAAGGAAACATCCGAAAAAAATGGTGAGTGAGGCTCGTAACAACAAAAAAGAACTTAGAGAGCAAAATAAGCATTCAAAGAAAAAGGAAAACGTGACACAGAAACTATAGGAACATTGAACAGGTAGATCAACATCAAAAAGTGCTAAAGAAATATATTTGACCTTTCCTTGTAGTCTGTGTTGTATATTTCTGTAAACTATACGTACATTACCTGTATATAGTATATAACACTAGAGCGACACCAGTGGCCTTCCTTATGTATCAACATACTTGGGTAATAAATCTGATCTTGAATCGTAGACTACAGCTGGAATAATGTGTTTCCTTTAAACAGTATTAAACCGTTTTAATGACTGATTTGATATGGCCATCAGTTCTCAAACGCATAGAAACTCTAATATTGTAAACATTTGATGCTGTTCTTGTTGTGGGAGCACAGCTGGTGTGCTACACTTATCCTGTTTCTGCTGGAGGGGTTTAATAAAAAAAAAAAAAGACTTTGATTCTGACCATCAGGAACTTTCCCCGCATGTTACAGCAACGCAGCCGGTGAAAGCTGGCATGGGCCGAGTGGCATAAAGCTGCTTTCTCAGTCACCGTGAAATAAAACCCCAATAAAAAGGTCCGTTAAGCAAGCCGTGAGGGTTTTTGCACTGGGCTCCTCTCCAGACCCCCTCAGTTCACAAGGCCAGAGCTGAACAACCAGACTTCGGCGTGTAATCCAATAGCTCCGGCTTATTTGGCATGCTTACCTGTCTACCAAACATTCCCCAGTGACTACATCATGCTCGGTGACATTACGAAAATGTTCTAACAGCCTGAGGCTCTTATGCAGAAGTACTGAGTGAAGAAAAGCCCTTTACTCAACAACGTGTACAAAGCCTCTCTTCTGAATCTGTAAACACCTCACTGACTAACTATGGACTAATATCTCCTATTCTAGTGATTAATAGTGTTTATTGAGGATGTTTATGGACTAATATCTCCTATTCTAGTGATTAATAGTGTTTATTGAGGTTGTTTATAGACTAATATCTTCTATTCTAGTGATTAATAGTGTTCATTGAGGTTGATTATGAACTAATATCTCCTATTCTAGTGATTATTAGTGTTTATTGAGGTAGTTTATGGACTAATATCTCCTATTCTAGTGATTAATAGTGTTTATTGAGGT
>BRDA01004797.1:62963-75966 GCA_036984385.1 Crenuchus spilurus
CTATATATATATATATATATATATATATATATATATATGTGTGTGTGTGTGTGTGTGTGTGTGTGTGTGTGTGTGTGTGTGTGTGTGGGGGTGTGTGTGTGTGTGTGTGTGTGTGTGTGTGGGGGTGTGTGTGTGTGTGTGTGTGTGTGTGTATGCAACTGAAGGATCTGTCCAGAGACTCTTTAAATAGTCAAGCATACAAAGAGGACAAACACAATGCACAGCCGTTTCCCCATATGACATCATCCATGTGTCCAGTGGCCCCACTCCACTTCCTGGCTCTGCCCTACCGGGGCTCCCCACAGGAAAAGGGCAAGCAAACACACAGGCATACTCTCACCACCACACACACACACCTTCTCAAGGATGTCCTGACCCTTGCACTGAAGAGGAACTTTACACCAGCATCCTGTCCGCTGGCCTACCAAATGCTGTGTTCGGTACTCTTCACGGAACTTATTCTAGATACTACACACACCCTTGCCTTTATCCCATCTTTGTAGTGAAGATGGGAACACACACACACACACACACAGTTGAAGGGCAGTGGGGGGCCTCACTGTGGCACCCAGGGGGCAGTTTGGGGTTGGATGTCTTGCTCAAGGACGCTTCAGCAGGTTCAGGGGCCCAAACTGGCAACGTTTTGGTCAAAAGCTCACTTCTCTAACCTTCTGCCCCATCTGTCGTCTAACACATAAAGGCTGATTTCAGGTTGAGGGTGCCACATACTCCTTTCTGGAAGTCGGAGATAAGCAAAAACAAGCTCAGTGGCTGCCTCTAGCTTAGCATCTTGTTTATATTTTGACATACGGAACAGCCTGAAGATCACCGCTACTAAAAGAGCTCAATTGCAACAGCCTTGAATCTGTAAAGCCTGTATCTGACCCATTTCTCAGGGTCATACATAGAATGAGACAGAGAGGTAAAGGCCAGTGTTCTCCAGCAGTGAATAAGGCTACCCAAGAGTGACCCCTGGTCCCTTCACAGGTGTCCATCAACTGTCAATCAACACAACGAGTCTAAATGAGACAAAAAGTCTCAGACAACAAAAACACAAGTAGCGTTTGATGTTGTGGGTTATTGAATCACTAAATGCTGAGATCACACATCAGGTAAATGTTTCACCCTGAGCATATGAAGTATATATCTGCATGTACACGGTCATATCAGAATATTATGCCCACCCTGGTTTGAAATTCACTCAGCCCAGGACGTGAGAGAGTTGACATGTATAAATAAGTGAGGCCACCAGTCAGCTGTAGTAGATTGTTAAACCATCCTCATGGACAAAAGACGTGATGTGACACGTTGATATATAGGGTAACAGGTGAAGCATGGTGGAGGCGGCATCTCAGAAAACATTACAGAAGATGTTCTGCTGTAGTGAAGGTGTACTGAGAATGGACTTCTCATATACTGAGTGCCTCACTATGGCACAATCGTGGTGCCCCACAGGCCACTGATGCTAGACAACACTGGTGAGCGGTACAGAGCAATCGACGCAAACAGATAACATCATACAGAGATGTCAGCACATAAATGAGCATGCATAGTTGGGTAAACTGTACTCAAATGCTGAACTGAAGAACTTTAACAGAACAACAGATTTGTTGAAGAACAAAGCCCGCCTGCAGTAGGCCTTCGACAGCGCCTCTGATTAAGGTGAGCCGGCTGCATTCCACATTCGTGCACAAACCAGTCCTGCAATGATGTCATCTTTCACTTGTGTTGTTTTCTTCTCCTGGAGCACTTCAAACATGACTTGTGCCATCTCAGGTGGGGTTGCAGGCACAGTGTTTGCCCAACATGAGCAATGCACATGAGCCTACGACCTAAAACTGCTGATCTACATGACATGAGAGACAGAACTATCAAAAACATCTCACCCCAGTCCAGGAACTCCAGCACATTCTTCTCTCTCCTGAGAGGAGAGTTACTGCACTCATCATACAGACACACCAGGATATCCAGCAGGGTCTCCACACTCAGGCACTGCCCGTTGGACTGAGAGGGGCCATCCAGGACCAGCTTCTCCAGCTTCTTCAGACGAACCTCCCCAGACATGTTCCCAGGGTTTGTAGCTATTATATCCATTGAGCTCCAAAACAAAAGACTCAGCTTAACGCCAGCTCTGCCATGACATCTGAGAGACAACTTACAAGCCCTGGCCTGGGTTTGAGGTCTGGGTCCTCCTGAAGGACATCACCGGCTGGCCCAGAGCGCAGCTGCAGCAGCTCGGCCGCTCAGACGCGGTGTGTGCGCCTCATCCTGCAGCAGCTCCGGATCTGCAATGCTACAAAAGCCCGTCCGCCCCTCCCGGAGCTTCCAGCGGCTCCCCTGCACCTCCCTGTACACTCTGAGACTTCAGCAGCGACAGAGGAGCGTCCTCAGCAGCGCGCAGTCCGCAGGCTGGGCTCCGGTTCTGCTGCAGAGGCGAGAAAAGCGCCTCCCTGCTCGTGTCAGACTGCTGCCTTACGCACACCTCTCTCTCTCTTTCCCTCTCTCTCTCTCTCTCTCTCTCTCTCACTCTCTCTCTCTCCCTCTGCAGGCGAAATCCGAGCTCATCATGGCGACCGTCTCACACACACATACACACACACAGCCATCAGAGGGAGACAGACACAGTGTGAATGGCAACTGCATGAATCATTTCATTCAAGCCAAAACCCAAATACACTGCGTCACGTGCGTAAATGATCCATCATGGCTCTGTAACACTAACATCAATGTCACATGGGGCACCACATGCCACTGGGAGGCACTCTAGAGCAGCCCACAAAGTGGTTTCTGAGATGCTGCCTCCACCATACTTCACCTGGTACACTATTATCAACATCAGTCACGTAACGTCCTTTGTCCATTTATGACCGGTATCCTCCCGGCCCAAACCAGGGGTGGTCATAATATTCTGATATAACTGCATGTACTGATTTTTACTAATATAAAAGGTATAAACATCACCTGTCCATGCATTACTAAGTCATGGCCATGCCTTAACTATCTCATTCCCATGTCTTACTAAGTCCTGACCATGCCTTAACTATAAAATATATCAACTGTTTATATGTTTAATGGCCCATCAACCACATCTGCTGCGCATCAAAGTACACAAAGCAGAAAACTACAGAGTAATTCATGTTAACAGCTGGACATCACAGCCCATATCACTATGCACTGCGGCTTGGTCTATACACATGCATACATATTGCACATCTATTAACATATGCAAATGATTGCTATTGTTTACAGTGCTTGTTAAGGTTAAGTGCTGTACTTGGCTTCCTGCTGGGACATTTTTACATGATTCACTGGATGGACAGAACATTAATGCACATAATATTTATGCGTCTTATTTATTAGATAGATAGATAGATAGATAGACAGACAGACAGACAGACAGACAGACAGACAGACAGACAGACAGATAGATAGATAGATAGATAGATAGATAGATAGATAGATAGATAGATAGATAGATAGATAGAATAATGCATATTATTATTATTATTATTATTATTATTATTATTATATTTATTTATTTATTTTTTATTTTTTATTTTTTTACTTTATATCTATCCTTCAATTTATGTTTTATGACGTTTGTTTAATACTTTACTTTTTTTTTAAATAAAGTGCTCTGTGATTCTGAGTGTGCACTACCGCCCTCTGGTGAGCAGAGAGATACAATGCAGTTAACCAGCACCGCAGACATTTTATTATGTGTGTAAATATTATTCTGAGATTTTTATTTTAACTTTCAAACATTGTCAGAGGAGGGTACGGGCAGTGTTTATAGATCTTCCTGAACTATATACTATACTGCATATTTTCTCTATATATCTTCATAGACTGTTAAGAAGGTCAATGGACGGTCAGGTCAGTGATCATTTACATGCTGGTGTGATGTTTCTTTCTCACATAGACTTTAAAAACATATAAGATAACATAATGATGACTCCAAACAGGAGGTTCTCTCTTACAGTCTATATGTTATATACAGAAGCCCATTCCACCAAATAATAATAATAATAGTAATAATAATAAAAATGATAATAATAATAATAATAATAATAATAATAATAATAATAATAATAATAATGACTTAGAATTCACATTTTTATCTCAAAAAAAGATTACGTATCTCAAGAAAACGACTTGTCTCAAAAGCAATTAGATAATGTCTCAAAATGAGACTCAAAAACACAACTAAGCATCTCAAAATCATTGACTTACTATTTCAAAATCATGACGTAGTATCTATTTTTAAAATTAAAAGCATCTAAACTTAATGAGATAATAAATTAAAATCATGACTTACTATCATGATTTAGTATCTATTTCGAAAATTAAAAGTGTCTAAACTTTATTTTAAAACCACGTGTAATATCCAAATCATGACTTAGTATCTATTGTAAAAATTAAAAGCATCTAAACTTAATGAGATAATATATTAAAATCATGACTTACTATAGACTTAGTATATTTTTTAATTTAGAAGTGTCTACACTTAGTGATAAAATATTTAAAAATTCGTGCATAATCTTAAAATCATGACTTAGTACCTAATTTTAAATTTAAAAATGTCAAAACTTAATGAAATAACACGTCACAATCGTGGGGATCTGAGACTAATGACGTAACAGCTGAGTGCGTAAACATCAGCGCTGTACCGGCCTCCGTAGTCAGGACTCCTAGAAAAGCCACAGATGTTCATCTTCGCGTAGAGGCGTCACTTCAGTCAGGATAGAGCTCAGGGCCAGGCTTTGCTGTTGTTTTTCTCGTTTTTCTCAGCTCGTGTGTATCTCAGAGTGCTGGACTCAGCTTTGGAGATAACACTGCGGATAATAAGCTGCTAATCGTGTCTTTTATGTCTATTTTATACAACAGAACAAGAGTCCGGAAGACGTTAGCACAACAGGAAATTAGCTTTCGCAGCACTGGAAACGGAGCGTGTTATTATAATGGTTTAGGCTTTTTTAATAAGACCTGTTGTGTACACATGTCAGTACTTCCTCTCATTGTCTTTATCTGTTAGTTTAATCGCAGGAGAGGCGGGAGAGTGTGTAAAAAGCGAGGCGAGGTGTTAATTAGCGCGTGTTTTGTGGATTGGCGCTCCTCTCGCGCCTTTGATGAAGCTCTTTAGCTTCCGCGAGAATGAGCAGTTCTGTTGTGTTGACCAAAGTGGCTCTACATAATTGACAAGGGAAGGGGAGAAGACTGACACATATAACACAAAGCCTCAAGCCTCTAATTTACTGCTGTGTGATGTGTGTGTATTGAGAGGAACATCATGTTTTATATACAAAAAAAATAAAGGGAACACTTAACACAATGTAACTCCAAGTCAACCACACTTCTGTGAAACCAACCTGTCCAGTTAGGAAGCAACACTGATTGTGAATCAATTTTAGCTGCTGTTGTTCAAATCTAACAGACAACAGGTAGAAAGGAGAGGCAATTAGCAAGATAACCCCTATAAAGGAGTGGTTCTGCAGGTGGTGACCATAGACCTTTTCTCTGTTCTCATCCTTTCTGGCTGATGTTTTGGTCACTTTTGCATTTTGTCAGTTCTCTCACCATAGAGGTAGCATGAGGCGATGCCTACAACCCACAGAAGTTGCTCAGTGCAGCTCATCCAGGATGGCATATCAATGCGAGCTGTGACGAGAAGGTTTGCTGTGTCTGTCAGCACAGTGTCCAGAGCATGGAGCAGATACCAGGAGACAGGCCAGAACACCAGGAGACATGGAGGGGGCCGTAGGAGGGCAACAACCCAGCAGCAGGACCGCTACCTCCTCCTTTGTGCAAGGAGGAGCAGAGCCAGAGCCCTGCAAAATGACCTCCAGCAGGCCACTAATATCCATGTTTCTGTTCAAACTGTCAGAAACAGACTCCATGAGGGTGTTATGAGATTTTGAGTATGATTCTAAATCCAGAACTCCAAGGGGTAATAATTTTGATTTACTTTGATCATTTTTGTGTTATTTTGTTCTGAACGCATTCCACTATACAATAAATAAAGATTTTCAACTGGAATATTTTATTAATTGAGATCTAGGATGTGTTATTTTAGTGTGCCCTTTATTTTTATTTTTTTGAGCAGTGTATATATATATGTGTATATATATATATATATATATATATATATATATATATATATATTAGTGTGTGTGTATTATATATAATGTGATGTTATGTGTGTGTGCTATTGCACTATTCATACCTATACAGATAGTTACTGTACATACCATGTGCAATATCTCATATACAAAAGTCATGTACATGTAGTTGTAAATTTTCTTCAGAGATAAGCTTTATATTTTTTATATTGTTTTAAATGTGTTCTCTTGTCATCTCAAGACTTGGCTACTGTAATTTGCTCCTGGCTGGTCTTCTTATATGAGCCATCAGGCCACTGCAGCTGGTCCTGAATGCAGCTGCTCGGCTGGTCTTCAATCAGCCCAAGTTCTCTCCCTTCACTCCACTGCTGTGTTCACTTCATTAGCTTCCTGTAGCTGCTTGCCATCCTTCAAGACATGTGGAAGACTAGCATCAAGATTTTTCTCTGTCCTAGCACCCAGGTGGTAGAACGAACTCCCACTGACTGTTCTAACAGCAGAGTCCCTCACAGTCTTCAAACACAGACTGAAGAGCATCTCTTTGTGGAGCACTTAATTTTAAGCGAGCACTAGTTTAAACACTTATTGTAATGCTCTTATATTGTGTATCTTTCTAGGTATCGGTAAGGGTTTTGTTCGAACAGTGTCTGCACTGAAGAGTAGTTTGGACTCTAACCTGTCAGTACTAGCTGAGATAATTCTCTTAATGGAGACAAAGCACTGTTGTACGTCTCTCTGGAAAACAGCGTCTAATACTGTAAAATGTAAATGTGTGTTTTAATGCCTAATTCTATTACAGAGTACTTCACTGTTCCTTTCCTGCTGTGATACTTTACATTTATCCACTGTGTGACTATAATATATAATATTTCACAACTTTGAGGTTCAAAGGTTTTGACATATTCTGTATAGAAGTGAAGTGAGGTTTTATAATAAAACAAAAACAGATTAAAGTAGTTTTTAGTTGCTATGAATGTTTTTTTTTTCTTGAAGTCAAAGTAAACAAAGTACTTTATTAAGATCAGATGGACTACATATATTATACTATACTGTACTAAAATATATATTCAAGACTGCACCCACTGCGTTACTGTTGTATTATATTTTCAGTACTCATATTACACAGTTCAGTTTATATATATATATATAGTTTTTTTTCTTTAATTCTACAATGTATAATCTCAGCATTGCTTATTTAAATTGTTACTTTCTGCACTTTATTTGTAAATACTGTTTTTTTATTAAATGCTTGCTGTGTTTCAGTGGCTCTGTGCCACAATGACAAAGTTTAATAGAATGTAATCATATTATATACATATATCTAAGTGTGTCTGTGTGTGTGTGTGTGTGTGTGTGTGTGTGTTTGTCAATTCATTTTAAAGTCTAAAGCTTTAACAAAGAACTGAAAGTTACAGATTTGGCCATAGGAAGTTAATGAGCTTATTTAAATGATAAAAGGACATTATAATTAGATGTTTTTTGTCTTTACAGCAGGGGTGCCCAATCAAGTTGATGGAGATGCAGACCCAGCACACCTGGCTGTAATGTTCAGATGCTGCTGAAAGCCTTCATTACCCAGATCAGGTGCTTTTGAGCTGAAGTATGCCAAGTGATATGTCTGCAGGACTGGGATTGGCTGTACAGGCTGGTTTAAGTCTGGGTAAGTACAGCTTCCAATACATGATGCTCTTTCAGTAGAACATGCTAGTGAGGTCCAGTATTGAGGTTCTGGATGTGCACCCAATTTCAGTTTCATTTAAAAGCATAAAGGATGTGTCCTGTGGTTAAAGTCTGATCCACAGTCAGAGTAGTTGTGTAATCAGTCAGCTGTTTGTCTTGGGTCTATATTTGCACTCCATTCATTTCTCTTCAGCCTACAGGAAAAGTCATCTGCTTCCCTCGGTCTGTCTGACATCTCAGAGCAAACAGAGGGGCCAATACACAAACTCAGACAGTGGCCCCTCAGTGCCACCAACCCCTCTTCTTATGTTTGTGTGACCAAACAAGGCATGGCAAATTTGGCAGATGATCACCAACCTGTGAAGAGCTCTCCAATCCACATCCGCCCGGCCTCCCTGGATTAACTGTCTGTTTGGCTAATAATTTTAATCTGGGGATGTAGGAGCAGGGGTGGTAGTCTTGGAATAAACATCTGAACCCCCCACACTTCCCCAGAGACATCTGATGATGATGATGATGATGATGATGATGGGCCTTAAAGATGATCACCAAAAATGGCTGTCAGACGCATAGCACACGCTGGCCAGACTAGGAATGTTTTACAACGTCCAGGGGAATGTACACATGAAAAACAAGGGCAGGACAGCAACACACATGCAGACTCGAGAGCTTTCCAGGTTGGCCCGTCAGTAAGCAAGGGATGCTGTAGAGCTTAAAGAGCATTTGTAGATTTTGATGAAGCTATAAAATTTGATTATAATGAATGTTACACAACAGTGTAGATCCTAAAAGCTCAAAGCAACTGACTTTATGAAGTTTTTCTTGTATACATATTCAAGCAAACGTGCTTAAAATCATTAAATGAAAGCTTTGCTTAAGCTTTGGTTAGTTAAATACATCCAAAATGAATGGACGGATGGGCTTAATGTTGAGTATTTAATGTCTCTGTTGGGCCTTTTTCTGTGATGTCCCCCACCAGCACCACCCCACCCACAACGTGTGAATGGCTGGGGGGGTTGGGGGAGGATATAAGCCCCAGGTCCCTGTCAAAGCCACAGCATTTCACACTGAACTGGACAACTGCAGCGTCTGAGGTTCTGCAAGCTTCACAGTTTCTCAGAACGTCTCTTGGAACTTCAGATCAACCTTTTTATAGTTCTGTGTACCATCTACAGAACACCAGCTTCAGGAACCCCTTCATCTGTCAACCTTTAAAACTTTAGAGCTCCTCCGATGGCTTCCCTCCGCGCCTTCTGCTTGCTCCTCTGTGCCCTCGCCCTGGCTGAAGGATTCTCCCACGACAGGATAAAAGAGATCATGCTGAAGCAACTGGGACTCAGCCAAGTGCCCCGGATCCACAAGCGGGACGTTGAGAACCTGGTGGTGCCTGCACACATCAAGACCAAGTACACGAACATGCTGAAGCTGCACAATAAGAGGAGACGTCGCTCTCTGCCCAGTCTGGCGGGCATCCTGCGCGGCATCCCAGGCAATGCAGGTAAACTTGAGTTTTTAGAATTTTAGACACCATTCAGCAAATATTACAGTACACATATGGCCAAAGAAAGAGAAAAGACAAACAACATGTTGCATTTACAGTGCCAGGGGGCAAAGTTTATAACTAACTGCATCAATTTAAGTTTTCACAGCTTTGAGGTTTAAAGGCTTTGAAATATTAATTACAAGTGAAGTGAGATTTTATGTCAAAGCAAAAAAGATACTATACTGTATATTATATATACTAGGCTGGTCCAGACAATGCAAGATTTTTTTCCCTTTCCTCCCACTCTTCCATTTGATGTTACTACTCTGGAAAAGTAAAAGTGTAATTTTTAGTTGATATTTGGGGTCAAATTAAATCACATTTACTGTAAATGTAACTGTTGCTATCAGAAGGTCAGTGACTGTAAACAATGCTGCTTAGTTTGTTTAGTAAACTTACTGTAACCTCAACATTTACCAACTTTTTCTGTTTAGTTGGTAATAAAATGGTTTATTGTTGGTTTCTCTACTTTTAAGTTATGATGTATATAAACTGGTAATAATCACTTATATGAGAAACTCTGCTTGCATTGAGCCTAAATACCCAAAATATTGTCATTTTGAACATTTTTCACCACATTGTTAATTAAAGCACTAGATTAAAATAAGAGGCTGGAAGTTTGATTTTTTGGAAGTTGAACATTTTGGACCACCCTACTATATATAGTATAAAACACACTGAATAATGACAGTTTGTTTGAGGCAGTTGGTTATAAATTAGTTTTCACAGATTTGAGGTTCAAAGGCAAATATTTTATATCAAATCATAAAAGATGAAAGTGTTTAGAGTTTAAAACTCTGGCTATGAATACAAACATTTCCTAGAACACAGAGTAAACAAAGTGTTAAGATCAGAATGACTATATACTGTAGTATACATTATATTATTTTATATTATGATATTATATTATTTTATATTATTATATTATATTATATTATATTATATTATATTATATTATATTATATTATTATAATGCCTTGCATATTGGCAGTGTTATGTGGTATAGTTTATTTGATTGTGTACAGGTAACAACAATCCTAAGCAGTGAGATAACTGAGGACCAAAGCATGTATAGCAAAGGATCCTGGGAGATTGAGTTTGAAACTAATGCTTGACATTGTAAAGCTCAAGCTTTCTGAAATCTTGCAAAATTGTTTCAAAGCGACTAAAATAAATGTTGCATTCATGCTGTTGTTTACAGAAAGAGCTCTGAGCTTAAGGGATATGCTGACTGTCTTACTGGTTCATCACCACTAATTCTCTCATCATTAATACGTGTCTGTAATTTTCAGATATTTCTGGGGAGTTTATGTACTCAGACACGACTCGCCAGCGCGTGGTCTTTGAGATGGACTCAAGAATCCCGGAGAACAGCGAGGTGACTATGGCCGAGCTCAAGCTGTATAAGAAGGCGCCACACAAGCGCTCCATGCCCGAGAGAAAGGGCCAGAGGCCAGTGAACAATGCACGGGTCAGCATCTACTGGGTGGAGGTTCTGGAGAACAGCGGAAACCGGACCTCCCTGGTGGACTCCAGGTAAGGGATCAGGCCACACACACAGTCCACTTCAATAAATAGCAAATACACAAATTTCTGTGCTTCTGAGATCAGATTGATGATACAAAAATAAAAGAAAAAATTTGTTTCTAATTGATGTTACATTCTTTAGAATTTATTATACACGATATATTAACAAATAGTATTATGTTTCATCATATATTTGGAAATGACCCATTGGCTGAGTTTCTTTTTATTTAACAAATTCCATTCCACCTTAAATGGTGCAGCAGAACTGTGGTGTCATTTAAGGTGGAATGGGAAAAAAATCTCAGAGCTTCACGTCCATTTCCTCTTTATAATGTCTCAATTGTCCATCTTCAGGCTGATTCCCATTCATGAGACTGGCTGGAAGAGCTTTGATGTGACTCAGGCTGTGCAGTACTGGTCCAGGAGTCAGCAGAAGACCCCCCTGCACCTGGAGGTGTGGATTGAGGGTGAGAGGCCAGGCAGCTACGCGGCGGAGATGGCCAAAAGTGTCCACTTCACAGGCCAAGACCAGAGTGATGTTACACTGAGGAAACCAGAGCTCGTCCTTTACACACTTAACCTGGAAGAGTATGGGTACGTGTGCCTATTCCTTATTGTTTATTTATTATTACCAGTATTATACTACATAATAGCAAATGCTAATGAATATAGTACTATATTAAACATTGTTTGTTTATTTCTTACCTTATTTTCTGACCTTTTGTATAACAGCAATAAAACACTTTAAGTTGTGTTATTATGAAATAACAGCACGACTGTGATGAAGTATGACTGTCTGTCGTGCTTTCGTGGTCTCTTGCATTAATCAATATTATGTAACAAAATCAACAAAGAATACATATTAAAGGTGTATTTCATTGATTTCTAATGTTGCTCCATCCAAGTCTGAAATGAGAAACATACAGAAATATTAATCTCTCTCTCGCTCTCTGCAGGTCTCATGGTGACTGTGCTGCGAGCAGGTCTGCAGGTCTGTGCTGCAGAGAGGAGTTCTTCATCAACTTCCGTGCTTTAACGTGGACCCAGTACTGGATCATCGAGCCGGCCGGTTACCAGGCGTTCCGCTGCGGAGGAGGCTGCCGGCAGCCTGAGAGGAGCTTTGGCTATGGGGAGAGGAGGTGCGCTGTGGCCGAGAGTGCTCCGCTGCCCATGATGTACCTGGTGAAGAAGGGCGACTACACTGAGATAGAAGTGGCCGAGTTCCCCAACATGATTGTGGAGAAGTGCGGCTGCGCGATGGACAACATCTCGGTGGTGTAACGAGGCTCTCAACAGAAAAAACTAACGCACAGTACTTACAGAACATTTCTGCAGATCCACATCAAGCACTTTATCTGTTTAGTTTGTATATAGTGGTGTGAGGTCACATGGCGCGTGATGTCACAGCTAGCGTCAGAGATGTAAATATGTGGGATTAGTCTGTATTTTTCAGTCACAGTACAATATGAAGTAAAGTATTTTTCACTCACAGTGTACACCGGGCTTTGTGTCGTTGTTTCAGAGTTTAGGATAATGCAGACACTTCAGACACATCTGGGTACTGTATTTGTGGGAACACACAACTGGTATTACTATATTTGTGGGGACACACCAATGTTATTACTATATTTATGGGGACATACACCAGGGTTATTACTATATTTGTGTGGACACACAACTGTAGCATTACGATATTTGTGGGGACACACAACTGAGGTTTTACTATATTTGTGGGGACACAAAACACCAATGATACCATGAGAGCCTTTAAAAATGAGCGCTACACCTGGCCAGTTTTGGCCCAGAATACATTCATTATTGCCGTATAGCTGACCTGTAGGTGGCATATTTGCTCCAGAATTATCTGTTATCTATCATTAAATATCCAGACCACACACACATGCACACCATTTCAATTACAATGGAAGCAATTTAAAATTTAAATGATCAGTTCAATGAATGGCTGAAAACTTTCACAGACAAAACATTTTTGTTTTCTTTTTGGGTGTTTGACTCCGTTTGCCTAATCGTGCAATATTACTTACAAACCGGATTCCAAAGAAGTTGGGACACTAAACAAATTGTGAATAAAAACTGAATGCAATGATGTGGAGATGGCAAATGTCAATATTTT
>BRDA01004798.1:6206-18920 GCA_036984385.1 Crenuchus spilurus
TATGCTCAATTTCCTTTTTCCAGCCACTTATTGATACTTGTCCCAACTTTTTTGGGATTTGTTGACACTGTGAAATTTTGAATCAACATATTTCTTATGACCTTATTAAGACCTTTTAAGACCATTCTCAGTTCATTTTAAGACCAACATGACAAATTGCCAAAAACTTTCTAATTCTATATAGAGAGGTGCAACAAGCCATCCATAAGCTGTAAAAACAGAAAAAAAAAACAATCTGAGAAACTGCTACAATATTAGGAGTGGCAAAATCTGTATTTTGGTACATCCTGATAAAGAAAGAAAGCACCGATGAACTCATCAATGCAAAAAGACCTGAATGCCCACGGAAGACAACAGTGGTGGATTTTAAGTGGAAGTACAATTTATACTGATTTTAATAATAAACGTGTATTAATTTAAAATACTAAACTACTAATAATCCTTAAACTATAAAACAGTAAAGGAAATGAAGGACAAAGTACAATTAAAAGAAGATTTAGAGTTCTACACCTGTATTTTTAATTTTGGGTGAGTTTCAGCTTGTGAATGGCGGCCTTCTGTCAGGAGAGTTTATTGAGACATGGCAACCCTGGCTGTTTTAGCTTAAAAAAAAACAAAAAAAAAAAACAATGTAGTTAGCTAGCCAACAATTAGTTACCCGTGCTAACTGTGTGGCCCAAAAATAGCCTTATGACACTGTTAACTCAGCTCACAATATATAAATTAGAGAAACACTAGTTAATGTTACACAAAAAGGCTTATTCACTACTTTGCTCGCAATGAGTAGTTAAGCTGAAAAACAGTCCCTGCGTTAGCTGAAGCGTCTGATTGGAACTCTCCGTTCTACCCTAAAAACACAGCGTTTGCATTGGTGAAGCTGTCGTCGGGAGAACGTATCTGACCGCATATTTAAGGTGGAACGGGGAGTTCCCATAAGACGCAGTTAGCTAACTAGTTTCGTCTGTTATGAGGTTATCATGGGCTTTGTAGTTCCCACAGCAGTAGTCCGCCCGAGAAACAGAGTGAACAGAACTACATTTACACTGATGCATTTAGTCGACGTTAGCAGAAGTTAGCAAAACTAACGTCCGATTAGACTATGCCTTTTTGGAATTAAAAGTACAAATTTAAGACTTTAATAAATTTAATTTAAGACCTTGAATTGATATCTGGCCACCAACGCCACATCCTGAACATCAGGCTTTGATAAATTTTCTTCAAATACACCAGTACACACTCTTACATCTGATAGTTAACACTTGGAGTGTCCCATACTTAAATTATCAAAATATTAGTAAATGACAATGTATAAACTATGTCATTTAATTGGGTTCTCTATGTACTTTTAGAACTACCTATGAACATATGCTCTTTCCAAGTTATATTTATGCAGAAATAGGGAAAACGAAGGGGTTTATAAACTTTAAACAAAGAAATACATGTGCAAGACAAAATATGTGAACCCTATTGGATTACTTGGATTTCTGCATAAATTGGTCATCAAGTGTTCAGATATTAATCAACAATAAACAAAAACAGTCTGCTTAAACTAACAAAAAATGATGTTCTCATGTCTTTATTGAACACTATGTAAACATTTACAGTACAGGGTGGAAAAAATATGTGAACCTTTGGATTTAATTATTGGTTGACCCTCCTTGGGCAGCAATAACCTCAACCAAACATTTCCTGTTACAAATCAGACCTGCACAACAGTCAGCAGGAATTTTGGACCATTCCTCTTCACAAAACTGTTTCAGTTCAGCAATATTCTTGGGATGTCTTGTGTGAATTGCTTTTATGAGTTCAGGTCACAGCATCTTAAACGGGTTCAGGTCAATGGGCAGCACAGTGTTTTTGTGGTTAGCACATTCACCTCTCAGCACTGAGATCTTGGGTTCGAGTCCCCATTTGAGCAGAGTTTCTATGTTTTCCCAGTGTCTGCGTGAGTTTCCTCCCACAGTCCAAAACATGGAGATCAGGTGAATTGGCTACTCTAAAAAAATTACCCTGGTGTGTGTATGAATGTAATACAAACCGGATTCCAAAAAAGTTGGGACACTAAACAAATTGTGAATAAAAACTGAATGCAATGATGTGGAGGTGCCAACATCTAATATTTTATTCAGAATAGAACACAAATCACAGATCAACAAGTAATTGTTAATTTCGGTCTCTAGGAAAGTCATGTGTGTGTCTGTGTATCTGCGCGCATGCTGCAATTCCCGCTCTGGTGATCATATTAAAGTTAATTTCAGTGTCTTAATTTATTTCAAGTAAGATAGAAGCCAAACAGGATTCTCTCTCTCTGCGTGTTTGATCGCGCTATAGCACGACAGGGGGGCTTGTGTGTGCTTTTGCTACCCCTAGGATGGTCATAGCTCCCCCAAGAAATTTTTTTTTTTTTTTGTGTGTGTGAATACCATTTATACTTTAAAAGATTACGATAACAACATTATTTTTAGGCAAAAAATAAAAACATAAAGCCAACAGAAGTGATCTAAGTCAGCAAATGGGCAGCACGCATTTAACTTTTGACCTTACGTTCATTGCCCGTTAACGAGCGCACATTTTTTTGTAACTTAGCGTCCATGAAGCACTAGCATTATCATAATGGAGCGCTTTTTTTTCCCAGAAACGTCCACCAGTAGAAACTCAATCAAAAGAAAATGAGAGTGATTGTGAACCATGGGCTTCAGGTGATGTTAACAGGTCTGACACAATGCTTGTAGTCAGTGACCATGACCAAGAAAGGCCAGAGGATGGATTTGAGGGAAGGGACCCGCACCTGTGATACGGCTTACTCTATACCCATCAAATCCCCAAGCCCTAGTAAAAAGGCGGGTTAATGCCCACCAAAATGGGGTTAAAGAAACACCCTTTACTTATATACCAACTATGCTATCTGAGGAGTTTCACCTCAGGAAATAAGGACTTGAAAATATAATGCAACACAGGTTCGTTTGTTGGGACAGAGACTCCTTTGAAAGACTCCTTATTAAAGACTCCTTATT
This sequence comes from Crenuchus spilurus, assembly GCA_036984385.1. Classification (NCBI taxonomy): domain Eukaryota; kingdom Metazoa; phylum Chordata; class Actinopteri; order Characiformes; family Crenuchidae; genus Crenuchus; species Crenuchus spilurus. The sequence goes on from BRDA01004798.1 coordinate 9,221, forward strand.
AAAGAAAATAAATATAAAATTAAAAAAAAACTAAACTAAACCCAAAATATTAACAAAAATATAATCTAACGAATTTCAGAAGATAGAAACGAAAAACTTAACACAAGAATCTACTATTACCAAAAAACGCAAATATCGCAAAGTACATTAATGACTTCTGGGCGATGAAACCAAGAAAAAAATAACCAATAAACAAAGAAATAAACCAAAAACAAACAACTTAATAACCACTTAAGGTGGTAGTTGTCTAACAGCAATAGCTGCACAGCCAAATATGCAACTTCCAGCGAGGTGGAGAAAACAGCAGCACCAGTCGCTACAGGGATGTCAGACAGAGCTTAGTCAGTCGCACCAGCGCTATGAGGCGCCACAAGCGATAGAGTAAGGAGCAGCGGGCAGCATGACTCTGGAGTAAAGCGCAGATGCATAAATGCATGAATAAAGAAAAATGTGTCAATGGTATGAAAATCTACATTTGGGTAATATCCTGGCATATTTGCACACCATGAAGCGTTATGGTAGCATGGTATGATTATTTCTAATAATATTCTAAATGAGTTTATTTTTGCGCTTCAACTAACGCTGCAGTGACGCGACTGTAAAAAGGATCAATGTTTTATAGAACCAAAACAAAATATAGACAATAATGTCTGTTATTGTAATAATGTTAAATAATAAATAATAATAACAACAATAATAGTAATAATAATAATAGTAATATTTTTACTTAAAGGTTAATCAATTCGTCAAACTGAATTGTTAATAATTCATTGTAAAACACATCATACACATTTAATAAACAGCAGTGATGTGTAATAAGCAGGTTGTATACCGTTTGTTGCAGTACACATTAAACTGACTTGCACATTAATGGGAAAGCCTAAATTATAGAGCACCCTTGCTGAAAAGTCAAGCTAGCAAAAGAACATCTCTGGCCGCCCTTGTAGCACGAATCTCTATCTCTCAGTCTGCTCGCGGGGGTGGGGGGGCACTCAGCAGCCGCCGCCGCCGATAATACCTGTTAGACAAGTATTTTCTCAAGCTCATACCACGGTATGAAAAACACCAATACCGCCCAACCCTACCTTACGCACAGCGATTGTTCCAGATTCTCTGAATCTTTTGATGATGTTATGCACGGTTGATGATGATAACTTAAAAGTCTTTGCTATTTTATGCTGGGTAACACCATTCTGGTATTGCTGCACTTTCTTTCTGTGCAACAATGGTGGAATTGGTGATCCTCTTACCATCTTGGCTTCAGAGAGACACTGACACTCTGAGAAGCTCTTTTTATGCCCAATCATGTTGTCAAATGACCTAATTAGTGTTAATTGGTCTTCCAGCTGTTCCTTATATGCTCAATTTCCTTTTTACAGCCACTTATTGCTACTTGTCCCAACTTTTTTGGATTTGTTGGCTGTGAAATTTTGAATCAACATATCTCTCCTTTAAAATGTTACATTTACTCAGATGAAACTTTTGATCTGTCATCTATGTTCTATTATGAATAAAATATTGACATTTGCCATCTCCACATCATTGCATTCAGTTTTTCTTCACAATTTGTGTAGTGTCCCAACTTTTTTGGAATCCGGTTTGTAATAATAATAATTATTATTATACATTTTATTTATAATGCACTTTACATTTGCAACAAATCTCAAAGTGCTACAAAGTAAAAATCATTAATATAAACAGGGCTCTAGAGTGCGACCAAATTTCTCAATGGTGCGACAAAAAAAAAATCTGAGTGCACCGGTGTGACCAGCCGTTTGAAGGGAAAAGTCTGTGGTTCAACAACAGACACATATTAGACCCATATCGTAGTCTAAACCAATCAGAGATAGTGAAGACCCAGATGGCCGTGATACGAGGGAGGTGAGCAGGGTTGCCAGGTTCCCGGTTTTCTCACCAAATTTGGCCAGTTTGAAAATCCAGTCGTGGGTGTAAATTCAAGCGTGGTGGTGTGCCGTTTTTTGGGCTACTTTTAAAAGTTACGAGAACAACGACATAAGGACAGGTTTGAAATCCTGGAAAATGCTTGAATTTTAACGTTCTGTTTTCCAGGCCTGGAAAGTCCTGCAATTTTGGAGAAGGTGCTTGAAAATGCTTGAAATTCTAACTGCTTTTACTTTACAATAAATATCTGATTAAATAAGTTGACTTAAAGAAAAAATTGCAGAGCGTAAAATAAAAAAAGGCCTCGCTTGCGCCTCCACATATGGCTGGATATTTTTGCTGGACCTGGCAACCCTGGTCGGTGATAACAGAAGTAACATGACAGAAGGCTGCGTTAGCTAGCCTGTTAGCGTATGTATGCGCACCACCAGCTGGTGGTTTTGCAGGCTTATTTTTACGAAGCATGCTGTGTGATACAATTAGGTAACGCTAGTTTTGCATGCCAGTTACAGCACGACCATTAACGGCATACGCAGTGAACATAACGAACATTGTTTAGCATCTATCAACATTACTCTGCAAAACGTACCATTGCATTTAGCCAACGTGAATAAATCAGAGTACAGTATACAGTTACAGAGTTATCAGCCAGTTTTCTCTGCTACAGCAGACAAATGTACAGTACTCTGAAAAAGTATTCATTCCCCTTTAACTTTTCCACACGTTACACCTACAAACGTAAGTGTATTTTTTAGGATTTAGTGTAGTAGGTCAATGCAAAGTAGCAAGTAATTGTGAACTGAGAGGAATTTATAGATTTTTTTTTTTATTGATTATCACTGAATTGCAGTTTTGAGATCATCGTTATCATTAATTTACCACAGCTGAAAAGTGCTGGAAAAAACTTGAAAATGGGCCTTGGAAGTGCTTGAATTTTACCTTGTAAAAGGTGTATGAACCCTGTAAGGGGAGAGAGGGAGAGAAAAAACAAAAACAACAACAACAACAACATTCACTAGCTAATATGCCAGGTAAACGGGGGAAATACGGGTATTGCAAGATCTGGGAAAAAGAAAAAGGTTTGATGTAATGGATTAAAAGTGTTCCTAATGACGAGAAAAAGGCGTATTGCAAATACTGCAGATGTGAAATGAAAAAGTCAGTTCCTTTTTTTTTTTTTTGCTAATTATGTTACTATTAAATGTTCTTGACCGGGATATTTAACTGCTATAAAAGAACTAATAAACACTAATGTTACCATATTATTAATCACTGATAATAAATCTCAAACAAAATACTAAGTCGTACACTCAGTTGTTTTGCCATTTGCTTCAAACGTGTGACAGACATATTTTGGGCCAGTTCAAGCTTCTGAAGGGCAGCGGTGTTCTGGATGTACTGTAGCTTTTGTGGACTCTTGTTAGGGATCCCAATGAAAAGTGCATTGCAGTAATCCAGTCTGGAGGAAACAAAAGCGTGAATGAGCTTTTCAGCATCTGAGACAGTGAATGTAGGGCGAAGTTTAGTAATATTTTTGAGATGATAAAAAGAAACCTTGCAAAGATGTTTGATATGGCCTTCAAATGTGAGCTGAGGGGCAAGTTTTATGCCAAGATTTGTAATTGTTGTTGATACATGCGTAGTGTGACCAGACAGCGTGATACTGGTTAGAGGAGATGACTGAATCTGACGCGAAGTGCCGATCAACATCACTTCGGTTTTTGCACTGTTCAGCTGTAGAAAGTTGTGTTTCATCCACATGTTTATCTCCTCCAGACAAGCAGTAAGGTTTGTAAGAGCTGATGATGATGATGATGATAGTGGAAAATAACTGTTTAGAATTTCCCAAACTGCTGACGATGCCAGAGTAAAACTGTGACTGAGCCTCTCTTAGGCACTTGGAGAATATTTTCTGGTGTTCCCGATAAGCCAACTTATGGACAGTAAGGCCAAAGGCTCTCTCCCCCCACTAAAGGGCACGTCCAGCTGTCTTCATTTCTCGTAGATCACGAGTGAACCAGGGGGCTGAACGAAGGAAAGTGACTTTTCTGGTTCTTAGCGGGGCGTGGAAGTCCAGGGTGCTGCTCAGTGCTCCATTATAGTAATCTACTGCATCACTGACTGATGTAAAGTTTGCAGGACGATTTGCAAAAAGAAGATGCTGTAAATCAACTGTCATCATTTCTTGGATAATGTTTTTCACATTCCTGAAGCCGATTCTACGTATTGGTCTGATGGGTCGTGAGGCAAATGTCAGTTCAAAGGAAATGACACTGTGATCAGACACACCCAAATCATAAGCAGTTAATTTGCTGATAGGGGCAGAGTCAGTGATAACTAGATCCAGAGTGTGTCCCCTAGTATGTGTTGGAACATCAACTAGCTGTCTGAGATTAAAGCAGTCCAGTACTTGCAAAGATTCAGCTGCTGAATGGCAGGAGGGGGTATTCACATGGATGTTAAAATCCCCTAATATTATAATATTGTAATATAATATGTATGCCCAGATATGGTTGGCACTCTACCCTGGGTGATCCCCCTAGTGCTCGATGCAGTCCTCCAAGTGGACGGTCGCTTCTGTTTGAGAGTACGCTGTGTGCGACTGGCTGCTGTTCCTCGCTAGTGTGTGTGATTCAGTGTGTGTAAACGGAGTGTGTTGATTGTAAAGCGTCCTTGGGTATCATAAAAGGCGCTATATAATAAAGCCACTCCAGAAGGTGTATTTTTCCAGTTGAAGTCATTCTGATGTTGAAATACTTCTATGTTTTGGGTCATTGTCATGTTGCATCACCCATCCTCTGTTAAGCTTCAATTGGCATACAGATAGTCTTAAGTTTTCCTGCAAAATGTCTTGAGGGAAGTCATTGTTCTGTTGATGATAGCAATCTGTCCAGGGCTTGAGGCAGCAAAGCAGATGATGCCCCCTCCACTATATTTCACATTTGGGATGAGGTTTTGATGTGTGCATGTTGTGCCTTTTTTCCACAAATTGTGTTGTGGGTTTTTTTTATTAAAAAACTCAATTTTGGTTTCATCTGTCCACAGAATATTTTGCCAGTAGTGTTGGGTTAGTCTTGACTTTGACTTGATCTTTATGACTTGACACTTGATTTAGACTTGAGACAAATGACTCGAAAAGAGCTGATTTTTAAAATTTTAATATTTGCAATTTTTGTAATTTTAAAACAAAGTTAGATTACATTAGATTTTATTTTGAAGCATGATCAGCTGATTTTACAGTACATGCAGCAAGCATAACCCTAAACGAGCAATAATGAGCCGTTGTAGCACATGGAGCAAGGAGACCAAATGTTTAATATAATTTTGGTCTGATGAACATGTGAACAGTCAGCTTAAAAACGTGCAGCTTATTTTCCTGAGATAATGAGAGAGAAAGGATATAACAGGATGACAGAGCAATCTAAACAAATCAAACTGCGGCAGCTATATAAAAGTATTTAAACATGTCAGATGCACATCCTTCTACAAACCAATCAGTGTCAAGTGTAGAAAGACGCACACCCACAAGTGATGACGACAGTACGTGGGTGTGTCATAATAAAAGTCCTTGGTGCCCTCGCAAAAATGCAGTGTGAAAACGAACCTAACCGGACCAAATGTATACAAAATAAACACAAAATATATACAAAAACCACATGCTATTGTTGTTATTTTGTTCTGTTTGTATCTACACTGTCTAGCAGCCTTGACATCTAGCATATGTAAACATAAGATTAGCATAACTTTAAAATTTAAGCAAAGTTAAATATTTATTTAATGTTGTGGCAAAGATGCTTGTTAGTGTGGATATGAACTGGACAAAATAGCATGAATAGTATGTGGCATACTAAAAACATTATGTGAATGTTTTCATGGTTTGATGTAATGTTTGTAATATTAACATTTCAGACATTGTTTTTATAGGTAACAAGTTTACATTTCAGGCAATATGTTTATTTTTATATACTTATTTTTTATTTTATCTACTATTCAGTTGATGTAATACTTTTTTGTGCTCAGAAATGTTCATTAAGAAGCACCTTTGAGAGATGCATTAATAGGTGATGGAGAAATGGTGTGACCCTCTTGATGGGGAAGTAAGCCATTAAGTAAGTTATATGTTTGTGGTATATTAGATGTTTAATAGGTTTAGTTTATGTTGAAATAAAACTCATGTTTGTATACGACCGTCTATACTGATTTAAATGTGTAAACTGGGGTAGATCAGACCATATTTGTATGACTTGAGACTTGCTTGACTTATAGCAGGGACTCGACTTGACTTGCTTGGTTCTCACCACATTGACTTGGGACTTGCTTGAGACTTGCAGACGAGGGACTTACTCCCACCTCCGCTTTGTAACCCTTTCCAGCTTCATGCAAGTCAACAATTCTTGAATGTAGGTCTTCTGAGAGCTCTTTTGTTCATTGCATTGCTCACATCAGGCAATGTTTGTTGAGAACAAGAAACTCAAAACAGGTGTGTTTTTTTTATAGGGCAGGGCAGCTTTAACCAATGCATCCAATCTCATCACATTGATTGGCTTCAGGTTGGCTGACTCTTGGCTCCTGTTAGCTCTTGGAAAAGTCATTAGCCTAAAGGCTCACACACTTTTTCCACCCTGCACTGTGAATGTTGACATGTTGTGTTCATTAAAAACATGTGAGGTATTAGTTTAAGCAGACTGTGTTTGTCTGTTGAACACATTTAATTACCAATTTATGCAGAAATCCAAGTAATTCAAAAGGGTTCACTTACTTTTTCTTGCAACTGTATATACATCCACACACACATGTACAGACCACATTGTACCTTGTTTTTAATCTGTTTAGGTGTGTCTGCCAGGAAGATGGAAGAATTAGGGTCACTGGCACTCATCTTGGTCTGAGCTCCTTGCAAGGCAGGGAAAAAAGTGGAGTGCAGTAGAGCAGGTTTTGTGTAGCCTATTCGAGGCGCTACATCTCTGGTCATACGGAAATATGGGTCCTATAACATGAGAAATACTCAGTGTAAAATGATGTCAGCCTGTGTCAATCTGAAATTGAATAAACTTTTTCAAATTCAAAAAAGCAAGCAAATCTATTCAATTATTTGTCATGTACACTGTACAGTGGTACTTGAAAGTTTGTGAAGCCTTTAGAATTTTCTACATTTCTGCAAAAATTGGGCCTAAAACTACAAGATATTGTTACACATGAAGTAGATCAAATGAATCAAATTAAACAAATGAGCCAAATATTAGACTTGATTCATTTATTTATTGAGGAAAGTGATCCAATATTACATGTCTCAGTGGTAATAGTATGTGAACCTTTGTTTAGTTTTTTTGCTGGTATAATTCAAAATTCATTGTTGGCAAGCTGTCCCAGCCAGATGAGATTACTTTTTTTTTTTTTTTTGCTCGAATGCAGCATTTTCTTTTCTCCAAACATGTTTCTCATTTAAATCAAAAAGAGATATTTTGGTCTCCTCCATCTACAAAACATTCTTTCAATAACCTTCTGGCTTGTCCACGTGATCTTAAGCAAACTGCAGACAAACAGCAATGTTCTTTTTGGAGAGCAGTAGCTTTCTCTTTGCAACACTGCCATGTACTCCATTGTTCAGTGTTTTGATGGTGGACTCCTGAAATCACATTGAGTTCCTTTGTGACCTTACAGACCATTATACACCTTGTTCTTGGCTTGATCTTTGTTGGTCGACCACTCCTAGGAAGTAATTAATGGCCTTGAAATTCCTCCATTTGTACAGAATCTGTCTGACTGTGGACTGGTGGAGTCCAAATTCTTTAGAGATGGTTTTGTAACCTTTGCCAGCCTGATCCATCAACAACAATTTTTCTGAGGTCCTCAGAAATCTCCTTTTTTTGTGCTGTTACATACTTCTACAATTAAGTGTTGTGATCATCAGACTTTGCTAGATCCATGTTATTTAAATAAAACAGGCACTCAATCACACCTGATTATCAGCACCTGACTCAAATTTCATCTTCAAATTAACTGCTCAACCAAAAGGTTCACAAACTTTTACTACTTACAGACATATAATACTGGATAATTTTTTTGCAATAAATAAATGACCAAGTCTTATATTTTTGTCTCATTTGTATGATTTGGTTCTCTTTGCCCACTTTTATGACAAAGCCAATAATAATTTATTTATTAGGTTAAATCTATGTATAAATATTGAAATTTCTAAAGTGATCAAAAACTTTCAAACACCACTGTAAATCATGCTAAATTTATTCAACCATTTCATTTCAATACAGCTACAACTGTAAAACTCAAATTAGATCAGAAACAGTTGTGTAGTGTCAAAAGCCTAGTAATCTACTTGAAAAGCAGTTTTCAAGTATATGGATGACCACTGTAGTCTCTAACTGCAATCTAACTGACCTGATCAATGGCACAGGGAATAAGACACTGCAGATCTGTTCTCTCATTGAAGATCTGGGGGAATGAACTGCTGAAGGAAGGGGCTGCTTGAATTGCAGGAAAACCGATCTTTCCTTGAGATAAATTGGAGATTGTTATTACAGAAAAGAAAAATGTGAACAAATTCTAAGAAGAATTTGAAGTGGCTATATGTAACCAGAGATAAAGTTTTATAAATTCATTAGAATTATTAAGCATTAAGACTAAGAATGCCTTCTTACCAATGCAGTCACTGTCTGTGAATCCAAAGATGCCTTTAACTTGGTTAAATGTTACATGCTTCTGTATTTTCACCACATTTCTATAAAATGATGGACTTGCACTGTAAAGACATATTTTAGAAGAGGAACAATCACAAACAACACAAAAAACATTTTGACCATTATTTAACCTGTAAGTAAAGGTCTCACATTAGTACGTAATGTAAAAGGGTTTTAAAGTTTGGTTCACAACCAGTATCTGCTAACTTTAAGACTAAGCTCATAACAGAAATTATTTTTTAAACTATAAAACTATTATTAAAAATACTACATAAATCACCAATATCAAAAGCTAATTTATTCTTGTTCATGATATTTTGTCCTGCAACTATCACAACTGTGCCTCTTGTGTTCCTTACCCCATATATTCTAGGTCAGAAAAGATGAATGTCTTGTTAACATCAAATCCACAGGCAATTATGTCTTTAGCATTCTCCAGTGCGAATTGACGACATTGCTCTTGAGTCAGATCCTTCCATAGGTATTTCTCATCATCGGTCAACTGAATAACCAGAGGCACGTCAAACACATCCTGAAGCCATCTATAGGATATGCAAGTTTTAAATGTTTTATGGTTAATGGAAGTGGTTTATGGTTAGTAGCTAATGAAAAGAGTGGCAAATTGGTTCCTAATAAGTTTTACTACAGTCACAACAGAGTATTTCTATTCATAGTTCACAGCCAAGTTGCAAATAGACCAGTCAGTCAATGTACTGCTACTATGCTAATTACTGACAAAGCATAAGCATTAGACATAAGGTCAAACTGTTATGTTAGTTACTCTGGTGTACATACAAAGATGATTTTTAATAATGCACATTCTCACTTTGTGAATATAAAGGGGATAAGATGGCCAACATGCATTGCTTCTGATGAAGGCCCTCTGCCCGTGTAAAGAAAGAAAGCCTTCTTGTTCTCAAAATTGTCCAGAACATGATGCATATCTCTAGAAGAGAATAGTGAAAAATAAGTTAAATGTGATCATGTTATAAAACTAGATTCAGATGTCACAACTACAAACCGGATTCCAAAAAAGTTGGGACACTAAACAAATTGTGAATAAAAACTGAATGCAATGATGTGGAGGTGCCAACATCTAATAT
>BRDA01004800.1:0-11149 GCA_036984385.1 Crenuchus spilurus
GGTGCAATGTGACATTAATGAAGATTGGCCACCAGACTGGTCCAATTTAGCCATGAAACCTCCCACACTAACATGACAGGTGTTTCAGTTTCATTTTCCAACCCCTGTAGGTCTGATTCTGCTCTTCTGGCTGTTCTGAGATTCAGGCTGTCCATTATGGGCGGCAGGTCTTTCAGGGTTGTTGCTCCTACCCTCTGGAATGCCTTGCCTCTCTCTTTTAGATTATCACCTTCTCTGTGTGTTTAAATCTAATATAAAAACTTACCCTTTTTCTACAGCCTTTCATTCTCTTTGCTGCATTTTTTGTTTTGTTGTATTTTTTTTTAATTCAATGATTGTAAAGCATCCTTGTGTTTGTGAGAGGCACTATATACATATAACTTATTATTATTAACAATATAAATCAGACATTTCTATTGTAAATCATTATTTAAGACACAGTTCTTATTGAATGTGACCACTGAAGTGAACACGGCTAAAACAAAAGCATAAAAAATAGGCTGATAAATTATCAGTTAACAGTTATCAGCTCTATTTCCCATTTCAGACCAATAATAACATTAAAAATAGTCTTAAATTGATCATAAAATAGCGGTGCATCCCTAGAAAAAATGGTAAAGTGAATCAGGTCAAAACAGCTAATACAGTACAGTTACACAGATGGACCCGTTTCTGCTGGAGTAGAGACACACAAACACACACAGGTTCTTTAAAGCCATAGTTTGGAGAAGAGTTCAGCAGTTTGTGGTAAACAACCACTTGTAGTGATCAGTCCAGAACAAACTGGAATTCCAGTGTCAGTATTATGGTCTAAGCACACACACACACACACACACACACACACACACAAACACACACACCGCTTCTTTAAAGCCATGGTTTACGGAATAGTTAGTCCATCTGTAGTGTTGTGTCCAGGAGAGAATAGACTTCCAGTGTAAAGATCACACAGAAAAAAAGTGATGCACTGAATTGACCTGATATCATTTCCACATAAACAAAAGATATTACAACACAGTTATTGTTGAAAGTTAGTCAACTGAATGACTGTGTTGTAACACAGTACTGTGCATGAGGTGCACCTGAGAGTTTAGTTTGAAAATGATCAGCATTATAATAAATACAGACATTAACAATGCGGCATGATGTTCTGTATGTGAATGCCTTGGTTTCACTCTTTCCAAACCTCTCCTCACTGCAGTCATGTATTATTGGTAGTTATCATCTAATACCTGGTTAATCAATACTTCCATTATATTAAATTAAATGTGCTGCTTGCACTGAGAACATCTGCATGCAAACTTCAATCTAGCTCACATCTCAAAACAATCGTTAGGTGTACTGTGTTTATGTTTATTTGTATTATTTTTCATGGTTAAATGAATTGTTTAAAATATGAGCTTAGGTGCCTAAGACTTTTGCACAGTACTGGATGCCATGGCCTGGTGGTTAGGGATCTGGTCTTGTGACTGGAAGGTCACCGGTTCGATTCCCAGGCAGGTTATGCCTGAAATGCAATTGAGCAAGGCACCTAACCCCCAACTGCCCCTCGGGTACTGTGAATAGACCTGCCCACCACTAGTGTGTGTGTGTGTTTCATTGCACAGATGAGTAAAATGCAGAGGTCAAAATTCCCCTCTGTGGGACTAATAAGGGATTATATTATGTGGAAATGGTCAACATATTAGTATCAAATCCATTCAAAAATGCATCACTTTTTCCAGTTTATGATGTCCCCCTCAGCTGGGCAGAAACATCCTCTCAGCCGCACACTGTACGTGTTCCCAGTGGCTCCAACCCAGCGCAAGCACAATCACACACACAAAGGTCCCGAGTATGTGCAGACGGCTCCGCATCAACGGTGCTGTGAATTTGGCTGCCGTAGAGACACACACCAAGATCACTGTAGCGATGGCCAGCATGATGTTGATGCATTTTCCCAGCAGCACTTTGGCATCAGCGCCCTCCAACTGCACCAACTGCTGCTGCTGCTGCTGCAACTCCAGCTTACTGACTCGCGTTTGACACACCTCCAGAGCCTCCTACAGGACACCAGGAGAGAGAGAAAGAGAGAGAGAGAGAGAGAGAGAGAAATCAGAGCAAATGATCAAATTCTACAAAGATAGTATTTCTGTTTCTCTTATTTTCTCAAATTGAAAATAAAGCATTTTTCCAGTTTATTATGTCTATGTAAGGGATTATAATGTTCTGATCAAATTTTAATGTAAATAAGTATTTTCTTTATGTTTTGTTGGTGTTACTTTCATGCTTTTCTTTGGTTGGCGTTTATTTAATAAGCTTCATGTTTTAGAAACAGCAACTTCAGTAAAACGGTACTAACTTTTAGAGTAACTGCCCCAGACCAGCAGGGGGTGCACTTTACTAAGAGGACGGTTGAGTGTACAAAACTGGCAGCAAGGAAGCAGTGCTCAGAACGCCAGTGAAGTTGTACATGCTAACGTCTTTCTTCATTAAAGGAACTGGGCATTTGTACAGTGCCCAGGTTTCCCCCTAGGCCTGAAGCTGGTAACATCTACATAGAAGGCATGTCAGGGTGTGGTTTTGCATTCCTATTTAAATTCCTATAAGCTGGCCTTTTCCTGAAACAAACTGTTTTCCCTTTTATGGTGAGTTCATGAATAATTTGATGAGCTGTGTTCTGATTGGCTGGTTTAGAATGAGGCACAGCTGACAATAAAATAGCCTCCATATAACTAAATCTCCTTATTCAACCAAGAGTTTTTGGGCACCTTTAAGTACATGAACAACAAGGCCTAGTTCACATTACAAGCCTTATTGTTCAGTTTTAAAAACTTGATGGCCCACTTTACACACTGCATGATGGTCACAGTGATTAACAGTGAAGAGCCTAACATACCTTAACTGATTGGTAGAAATGGTACAGTAACATTGTGTTAAGCTCATCGCATTCTTCAAGAAGATATTGTGATTTAAATGTGCTCTACCAAATAGTTGAGAGGAATGTTAAAGGTGAAATGCTAGAACAATTCATTTCAAAATCATTAATACTGTTACACTACCACATGAGTGAGGTGTATAGCTAACAAAAATAGCATGTTATTTGTGTTTGCAGTTTATGTTCTGATTTTACTGTAAGGAGATATCTCACTGTATGTTTACAGTGTATATTTAAAATAAAATAAATAAAAAAAACAGAAAATTAAATTTTTAATACTGGTCCCTAACCAAATTAATTAATCATTTGATTTTTTTCTTTCTTGATGAGGATGTTAAAGGGTTAATATGGTCACATGACCATTCAAACAATTACAGAAAAGAATGTGAATACAACCTCAGGAAGAAGTGAGGTGAGCTGATACCTTTTGAAACAACAGAAGCTGGAACATGTTTCACAATTGCTGCTTCACAATGAAAAGAATGTTGCTGTAATATTAAACTGTTTGTACACACACACCCTAAAACCCGTTAGAAAAGGAGACACACCTAAGTATTCTGCTAACCTGCTATGTGTTAGTGTGTACCTGTATGTCACGGGCTCGTTCGTAGGCCTGGTATGCTACTTTCTCCTCAATGCTAGCCAGCTCCTGCTTTAGGTTTGCCGTTTCGTTCTGATGCAGCTCAGTTAAATCATTCAGCTGATCCTCCAGTCGCTCACACCTACCAGAGACAAACAGTGAGTAAGTGTGCATGTGTGCACCAAATCCCCTGTAAATCTTATTTAATACATTATGTGCACTAATTTTCTTATTTCCTATATATAGACTGTCTGAAAGGGTTGTTGTCCATTTGAGCTGCACTGACTATACATGTGCACTTTGTAGTTCTACAATTACAGACTGAAGTCCATCTGTTTCTCTTTATACTTTGTTAGCCCCTATTTTTCAATGGTCAGGGTCCCAGTAGGACTGAATCATTCTCATCACTAGTGACACTGATGTGGTGGTGGTGTGTGTGGCACTGGTATGAGTGGATCAGGAACACAGTTGCTGTAGATTTTAAACACTGTCTATGGAGTGAGATCACCGTCTTTAATATGAGAGCGCAAAAATGTGGTTGAAACAAGCTCGCTTGTCGCTGCTGAACGTGCTCGTCTGTCTCTCCGCACTTTTCTGCTCGATTCTGAAGTTTCTGCTCGCTGCATTACAACTGGAAATACGTCAGAGGTCATTCTAGGTGGCTAGCTAGACTGGTAGCTTTAGCTGTTAGCCCTAAAATGGGAGAGTCCAGACAAAATATAAGCAGAATTCATTTAAATTGTGAACATATTATTTATATAGTTATGTATGTTTACAGGAAGTTTAAATTTTTGCATAATAACACTGACTTTTTATGAAATGTGGCTTATTGCTAGCTAGCTAACATACATTTCTTGGGAAAATAGCTAGCTAACAGTAAGCCACATTTCTTAAAAAGTCAGTGTTATTGTGTAATTCTCATTGAGTAATTAAAACTTCACATAAACATACATAACTATATAATTAATATTTACATGACTATTATATTTTGTCTTAAACAATTTTAGAGCTAACAGCTAAAGCTACCATTCTAGCTAGTCACCTAGAATGACATCTGACATATTCTTGTCTCTCAGCTCGAGGTGTCGTTGTTTGCTTGTTTCTCCACTCTATTTAACCCCAGTTTTTGTGCTCTCATATTAAAGTAGGTTCCCTTTGTAGATGTAAAGTTATAAACAGAAGCTCATCTGTTGCTACACAGTTTGTTTTGGTCTTCTAGTTCTTTCTCAGTGGTAACAGGACGCTGCCTGCAGGACACTTTTGGCTGGATATTTTTGATTGGAGGACTATTCTCCAGCACTAACACCATTTAAAAACTCCAGTAGCATAAAATACCTGCTGTGTGGAGTATCAGTGGAGCTAAGTTAAAGAGTAAAGTTAAAGTTTGGTTCCAGATGTTCACTAGATGTGCTCCTCCAAAAGTTCTCTCTCTCCAGATGCTCATCACTCATTGTATGATGTAATTCATCGGCATCACACTTGATTTAACATAATGAAGTTTTGATCAATCAAACCAGGACCTATAAATAATACTGACCTGCCATAATTAGAGGTGATGAAAGGGTTAAACCAGCATATTCACATACAGAAAATCATTATTATAATAATGTTACTTGTAAATAATTCTAATATAAGTGATTTTCAGAGTAAATAAACGCTGCACAGAAGCTTTGTGAGTCATGTATTTGCTATGAGTATGGGTATACACACCTGTATCTCTCCTCCTGCAGCATCTGTGAAATAAAGCCATAGTTACGCTTCATCTGTGTCCTCAGGCTCTCGATGTCCTCGGCCAGGTGAGTCTGTGCCTCTCTCACCTCTCGCACCTCCTCCAGGGCATCAGCTAGCCTGCTGGAGCTCTCCCCTGTCTCATTGTGGCTGGCCCCCAGGGCTGAAGTGTGCCCGTTGCTCTCTGCAGACATGGACGTGCCCGTGGAACACTCATCATCACTCGGGTATTTGGGTTTGCAGGTCAGTGTAGCACTGCCACTCAGCACTCGCCCTGCCCCCTCCGCCTGGAGACCCCCGCTGGTCTCCATGGAGCTTTTCAGGTGGGCGATGTTGTCAGCACTGCCAAACTTGTTGCGGATAAGGCTGGCAAAGCCACGGGACTTGTTGAAGAAGAAGGGCGGAGAGAGAGAGACCCCAGGTCCAATTGTCTTCACCTGTATTACAAAAAAAAGACAATTAAACCAAACATATACACAGACATATAAGAATATTATGACCACCTCCTTATAGCTACACTCACTGTCTATTTGAGTTGCACTGAGCATACAGGTGCATGTTGTAGTTCTACAACTACAGACTGTAGTCCATCTGTTTCTCTGTACACTTTGTTAGCCTCCTTTCATGCTGTTCTTCAATAATTAGGAACAACACAGGTCATTCGCAGAGTCACTGCAGTGACATTGATGTGGTGGTGGTGTGTTAGTGTGTGTTGTGCTGGTATGAGTGGATCAGACCCAGCAGAGCTGCTGATATTTTGAACATCTCGGTGTCACTGCTGAAGTTAACCAACCAGCCGACAATGTCCTGTGACCACAAATGATGGACTAGAGGACTAATGCAAACTGTGCAGCAACAGATAAGCTACTGTGTATCTACAAGGTGGAGCAACAAAGTAGTTGTATCTAATAGAGTGAACAGTGAGTGAACACTGTGTTTAAAATCTCCAGCAGCTCTGCTGTGTCTGATCCATCATACTAGCACAACACACACTAACGCACCACCACATCAGTATCACTGTAGCGCTAAGAATGATCCTCCACCCAAATACTAACACTTGGTGGTCCTGATCAATGAAGGACAGGTGAAAGGAGGTTAATAGAGTATACAGAGAAACAGATGGACGACAGTCTGTAATTGTAGAATAATGGAATAAATGGTGTAAACACCAATGATGTGGGACTTATTCAAATTCACATTCATATTCATGTTCATATTCATGTCCATGTGTTTTCTTGTTGAAAATGTTTTTTTCAGAGTCTAACACAGTCAAAATCTATGAATTTAGGTCTAGAGCTTGGCAGATACTGAAATTTCTATACTTCTAATGTTGTCATGTCTTTCTGCAAATCAGCCCTCATGAAAATATATTTTTAAATCTCTAGATTGGGTTTCTTTCGGATATATTCAGAGGGGGTAGAGAACAAGTACTGCAAATGTCATGACAGTAGAAGTAAAATTTTAGTCGTAATTTTTTCTAATGTCCAAATTTTCCAGTTTTTGTTGTAAAAATACAATATAAAATACCCACTTTAAAAGTATTAGTGTTAATTCTGATATACTAGCCTTGGAATTACTGGGGATCAGATAAAAAAAAATATCACCCATAACTAGTTGGATCATGTTCACTACATACAGCTTGAATTCCGTAACAATAAAGGAGCAGCACATTAAATGCCAGATCATCTCATTCTGAAGCTAATCCTAACCTCTGTTGGTTTTGTAGCACTTTTCAAAAACATTCTTCTGTGATTACTGAAGAAAACAGAAATGTAATTTATTAATATATTAAAATGATTATTTTAGGGCCCTAAGTGGCTCAGCGGACTAATCTGCTGACACTATGATCAGAGGATTGTGAATTCAAATCTTGATCATGCTGCTTGCCATCGACAGCCGGGACCTGAGAGAGCAAAATTGGCTGTGCTCTCTTTGGGTGGGTAGATGGCGCTCTCTCCCCATCACTGCTACCATGTAATGTCCGCTAACTCAGACGTATGCCAGCTGATCCATCAGAGCTGGGAATCCTGTGCTTTCCTCCAAGCATGTTGGCTGCCCAGTGATGATGTATCAAATGGAAAAGATGCGTTGTCTGAATTAACATGCATCAGAGGAATCTTTGCTAGTCTTCAGCCTCCTAGAGTCAGAGATATTACAAGTGATTGGGAGAGTCCTAGATGATGGGTGTGTTGATTGGCTACCAGTATATTAAGGGGGCGAAATGGGGAAAATAAGTAAATGGTTTGCTGAAATGTTCTGTAGTAAGGAAAAGGTTTGATGAAAATAGTTATTTTATAAAATATTCATTCTCAGTTATGAGTACAACTTAAATATTACACCAACACAAACTATTGCACTGCATCTGACTGCAAGACTCTCCAACGTATAGTGAGGACAGCTGAGAAGATCACTGGGGTCTCTCTGCCATCTCTGGTGGATGTTTACAAGCACTGCTTCTGGAAAGCTCTCAGCATTGTGGAGGACCCATCACATCTATCATTAGGTCTCTTCGCCTGCTGCCTTCTGGAAGAAGATACCATAGCATTCAGACCCTCACTACTAGATTGTCCAACAGTTTCATCCCTCAGGCTGTCAGACTCCTTAATGCACACAGTCTGACTCTCAGAGAATAATTACCACTGAACTAATGCACTGGACTGCACATATTTTCACATTAGCACATTGCACAATACACTCACTGCGTTCTGGAATCTTGCTTCACACTAGAGAATCACTTTTATCCTGTCCTGTATCATTTCCTATTCTAGTCAGACGGCTTGTACTATAGTATAGGTTCTGTACAACTGCATGTTTATTGTATGTTGTCATTGCACTTGTGTTCTGTGATGCATCTGGTTCTGGGGGAACATTGTTTCCTTTCATTATGTACTGTACTGTATTTAGCCATGATGACAATAAAACCTCTTGAACGATTAAAAATCTGCAAGATGAATATCATTTATTACCTTGTCCAGCTGTGGGTGTCGTCCGCTGCCTCTGACCACTGTGTCCTTGCAGTCCTTCAGGCTGTCCTTAGATGCATCTTTTGAGTCTTTGTTGTGTGTGTTGGAGTGTTTGGTCCCATTGGAGGAGGAAGTGGCATCGCACTCTTTGATCTTGCGGTGATACTGCTCGAGTTTGCGCTGTAGCTGTGCGATGGTCTGAGCTGATTTCTGGTTCTTCTTCTCAAACACCTGTTTGATTCGTCCGCTCTGCTGTTTGTCTGCACTGTTAATCAGTTTCAGGTACTCGGCCACGTTCTCGTCTCGCAGCGCCTGCTCGATCCGCAGCTGTTCTGTCACCTTCAGGATCTTCTGCTGCAGCCCGTCCACACCCATACGACCACGGCCACCTTCCCGACCCGACCCCTCACCATCCACCTCCAGACAAGTCTCAGAGCCCCCCTGCTGCATGGTGCCTGGGACAGCCAGACTACTCTCGTCAGCCTAGAGAAAGAGAGGAAATATGCAAGATGAGTTGAGGTCGGAAAGATGCAGAAATGTCACATCACTTAACTTTAGATGTAAATGCACCTAAGATGCATGTAAAACAGCAATGGACGTGTAAACGCTTCAGTCTCTCAGACTTACATTCGCCAACCAAAAACCCACCCAAAACAACTAAAACCCCACCGAATGCAACCAAAATCCCATCGAATACAACCAACATCCTACCAAATGCAATCAAGACCGTACCAAATACAACGATGACCCCACCCAAATGCAACCAAAACTCTACCAAATACAACCAAGACCCCACCCAATTGCAACCAAGACCCCACCCAATTGCAACCAAGACCACACCCAATTGCAACCAAGACCACACCCAATTGCAACCAAGACCCCACGCAAATAGACCCAACACCCTACCAAATGCAACCAAAACCCTACCAAATACAACCAAGACCCCACCCAATTGCAACCAAGACCCCACCCAAATAGACCCAACACCCTACCAAATGCAACCAAAACCCTACCAAATACAACCAAGACCCCACCCAATTGCAACCAAGACCCCACCCAAATAGACCCAACACCCTACCAAATGCAACCAAAAACCTACCAAATACAACCAAGACCCCACCCAAATGCAACCAAAACCCTACCAAATACCTACTCAAAAACCAAGACCCCACCAACTGCAAACAAGATCCCACCCAAATGTAACCAAGACCTCACCCAATTGCAACTAAGACCCCACCAAATACAACCAAGATCCCACCTAATACAACCAATACCCCACCCAACAACTAAAACCTTTATACAAAATGTGACTATGCAAGTGATCCATGACTGCAAGGAGGTTAATCATGCAAGATGCACAAAATTAGTCCCCAGACCAAATGTATTTTTATTCGGCATTTGGACCAACATTTGGACTACAAAAACAGATTTATATTCAAATAAATATCAAAATTACTCTCAGCCAATGGATTCCAAAGAACTCAGCTTCTTTGGAAGCCAGTTTCTGGAATCATGGAAAACATGAAAAAAAGACATCTGGTTGTTGAATATGATCTGATTTGCATATTACACTCCACTTAGCAATCAGATTTCAAAGCAACTCACCAAAGACATTTGACTACCAAGTGTAAATGCATGTGGCTTTCAGAGTGACACTCACAAAACAAGATTTAAATACAGTCTATGGTCCCTCAGTCTCGGAATATAATGATGTACAAATTAAAATTGTAGCAGCCAGTGAATCATTTATAGTAATTATAATAAACTCATGCAGTGAAGTTAATTCAGTTTTGAACATGTGTCCTTTATTATAAAGTCACCACCTAAAAGTGATTTCTGATTGGTTTTAATTACAGTTTATAATAGAGAAATTAATTAATGAAACTGTAAATATGACCAGTTACTGTAATTTGAGCAGATTAAGTTTTAATACAGTTGGACCCAAGCGCAGAAATATAATCAGACATTTATTTGAAGCCACAGCTGTTTCATCCACCTTTAAGAGACATTACTTCACTCTTTATATGTTTTGGCTGCAAGCTGTATGCCATGTAGTCTCGAACCTCAGTGATATGACACAGAATGACCTAGTTAACCATGCGCAGATAACCAGAGGGTGAGGGTGAGGGTGATCACAGCTCAGGAAATGTTACGAAACTACAAAACCAAATATATGCCTGCACATAGGGCAGCTGTGTGTGTAAAGCGGACACACACACTAGATATATGCCAGGTTGGAGAACAGGCCTGAGGGTCTGTGAGCTAGTGAGTGTGTGTGATACACTCGCTCATAAATTAGCTCCAAGTGGCAGAGAACATCCTGAGTGTCCATTCAGAACCACAGTCCAAACACTCAATCACTTCTTCAGTAAGTACTGCTGGTGTTGTTTTGTACCGTTCTTCTACATGTGTGCAGCAGTACAGGGCTGTCAACACATATTTCTTTTGAAAATTCTCCTCACACACTCTCTATTGAGGACAGGTCAGAACTGCAGGCAGGCCAGGCCAGTCCAATGCCAGCACCCTCTCCTTACACAGCCATGTCCTTGTAATGTGTGCAGCATGTGGTTTAGCATTGTCTTGATTTTTTGTCCCCACAAAAAATCATCTTGAAGGCAGCATATGTTATTCTACAATCTCACTGTACCTTTATTCTGTCATCACAGAAGTGTAAATAACCTTTGCCAAAAGTACTGACACAATACCATATGACAGAACCTGGCTTTTGGACCTGTTGCTGATAACAGTCTGGATGGGCTTTTGTGGAGAACACAGCATTTAATTCTTCCAAATCAGGGAATATAAATTCTGAACATAGTACATGTCTCCACTGTGTGATGGTCCATATATATATATATATATATACATACAGGGGTTAGACAATGAAACTGTAACACCTGTCATTTTAGTGTGGGAGGTTTCATGGCTAAATTGGACCAGTCTGGTGGCCAATCTTCATTA
>BRDA01004800.1:11249-28178 GCA_036984385.1 Crenuchus spilurus
ACACACACACACACAAACACATATATAAAGATAATATATGGAGCAGCTGTAAGTTATGGCTTTGCGGAACTGCCCAGTGTCACTGCAAGGACATAAACACTAATAATTCAGAGAGAGGAAGAACAGGGGATGAGTAACATCATTAGCGCAGGCAGCGTTCTCTGCTCTGAGTGTGATATCTGAGACTGAGCATACAGAATATGTTAATGGAAGTGTATTAATGTTTTACTACACCATATGACCAATGTAGGCCACCCACTCCACTGATACATCACTCACTGTGTTGTAAATACACAAAGCGATTCATTTAGCACTCATTCATGCTGACCATTTAATACCAACTTTAATCTGAATGTTGTGACCTTTCAAACTACCTAACCTCTTACAGGATACAATCAATGAGATCCAAAAATGTGCATTTGGCATATGTTCTTATCCAGAGTGACTTACAATTTCAGTCATGTTATATTTATAGGCAAATGCATCATTAGGAGTCTTGCTAAGGAAAATAGTAAAACCAGAGAAACTGATTGTGTTGGGTTCTTCATATTTCTCCAGAGCTGCAGGAATGAGGAAATAATGAGGTAAACATAATGTATCTATGTGATTATGTCATACATCATGTTATTATGAGAAAAGCTCTGATCATGGGGCTGAAGGCAGACTATTGTGGTTCATTCTGACCGGCAGCTCCAGCGACTTTGAGAGCTGAGGTATTCCAAAGGTTGCTCTGGCAACAATGGGACTGCATTAGGCTATGACAAAGTAAACCTACGTCTGCTACAGTGTCCTACAACAACAAGCACTGTGGACGTCCGTTTTCATGATTATACCCATTATGATAATTTAATCTTACATGAAATCACACTAGAAATAGACCACCTACTGCTACAGTCTCTCTGCAAAGCAAGCACCAGGAAAACACATGCCTTCAACATTATGATAATAATAATAAAGTTCATTATTAATGAGTAATAATCATTAATATGACAAGCAAGTACACACTCATATATGACAATGAAATATTGAAGTATTTTTAATAGATGTAAACAAATATCGGACAACAACATTGGACGATTGTGATGCTTTATTAGTTAACGAGCCTTGAAATTGCTTTTGTTGGACCAAAATGAAACAGCTTGTGTTCTTACTAGAACCAAAAGAAGGTACATCAGTACTAACATCACTGCTTTGGTGCCTGTAAATTTGACCATTTTTGCCATTTTAAGAGGAGTGTTCTTAGCAGTCTCAAGGGCAGAAACAAAAGGGTGCTCTTAAGCTATGGAATAGACTTTTTTGCAGCGACTTTTTGCCTCACATCACCCAAGTAGCTTACCACTCATTGCCTATGGCTGTCTCTGCACTTCAGCTGACCTCCAGTTGCCATGGCTTCACAGAGCATATACAAAATCAATTGGACTATAAATTGCACCACAAATGATCACAAGTGCATTTAGCAGCTTACTTAGCATTCCCCAGACTGAATGCTACTCAGCAACAACATAAGTACCAGCAGTCATTTCCTGGTGTAGGCATGTAGGCAGCCACCTAGGGCACCCAGGGACCAGGGGCCTCTATTAGCCATGGGCTCCATAAGACAGAAATAAGATATACTTTATGTGTTGGTGTTAAATAATCCATTTCAAAATGCTTAGACATTTTTATTAGCTGTAATTGACTATAGTAGAGTTGATGTAGTAATTTCACAGCTTTTACTATAGTGCTGAATTAAAGCTGCAATCGGTATTTGAACAAACACAACTTCTAGGTCTCTCCCCCTCCCCCTCCGCTGCGCTCTAGCCCTGCCTATGAAGCCCCTAGGTTGGACAGTTTGTGAATACGTGACTGACCTTCAAAGAGCCCCAAAATCTCTAAATCTGACCCTGTATTTCTTAATAATCATTATTTATTTATAACCCTGTATTTATGTAGAACCATTAATGACTTTATTGCATCACTGAACCCACTTTGGCTGGTTCCTGTTGCTGGAAAATCAAGTTCTCATTGAAAATTCATGACTTCTGGCCAGTATGAATTCAGGGTTAGACATTTGAATCTAAAGAGCTGTTCAAAAAGTACTTTTGTATGCCATTTGTATACATTAGCCTCTGAGGTTATAAATAGCTTCATCTTGTTTATTATATGTTGATGTACTTTATACTTACTTGTACTTTATTGTTTACTGTGAAGCACTTTATAGCACTTTTGCAGAGCTATACAATTAGATGCTTGCTTACTTACATACTATTAGTGGTTTCAGTACTTTTCTGTGAAAATGCTTTAGCAATGCCATAATCATATTGAAACACACTATAATTTTGGTCACTGAAATCATCCTAGAAAATGTTCATATCATCTCATCCATAACTATAAATGACAGACAGGTCATCACATAGTTTCAGTCTTGAAAACAACACCCTTCAGACATAGCTTTGTTCCCTGTGTGATATAAATGACGAACACTTTTGACAAACACTTTGTTAAGCAAATGTTAAGGGTAATTTGCTTGGAGCAGTGAGCTGAAAAACATTCAGCTCCCCTTCTCTGTTCATCACAGACGTTTCATTAGTGTATTTCAAGCTGTGAATGTGAAGCAATTCAATTATCCCAAGCGTCTAATAGCATGAGCTTTGCGCCTTCACTTCATTACCACACAACTTAATGAACCGAGAACAAACACAAAATCAGCCATATATTACACTCACACATGCACAATAGGGGTTGAAGAGTTCCCAGAAACTGGTATCTTATTGAGTTGCTTAATTTACACAATTGTCTGTGGACAAACTCACAATCTGCATTTACATGAATTATTTTACAAATACACCAATCAGTCAACATTAATACCACTCACAGGAAGTGAACAACTCTGACTATCTTCTAACAGAAGGTCTTAGATATATATTAGATGGTAAGAGAACACTAGACTATGTTAGACGACAGTGGATGCTAGAGATAAATTATGCAAACGTACACTTTAGGGGGGTATTTTACAAAGCAAAACTGCTCAGTTTATTCAAGCAATTGACGCCTAAGGTCAAGCTTGTCCAATGGGAACCACATAGCAGGATTGTTGGACATCCTCAATGTTGGGCTTATCATAAAACATTCTGCTTTGTGGAGTATCCCACTTGAGCTTCTTTGACTTGGACCAAATAGATAATGTCAATGACGGGGTGAAAGAAACTCTACAGGAGCTAGGCTAGTATAGTGTTCCCAATTAACCCTGGTCAATACCTACCAACTAGAGGTCTGCGCGGGACTGATTTTTAAGTCCCGCTCCCGCATGTTTATTCCCGCTCCCGCCATAAAATCGTTATAGTTGGTCCCGCTCCCGCCCGCCACTTAAACGTGTCTTCCCGCTCCCGCTCGCAGTACTCACGGGGGGCGGGGCATTCGCGCGTGCGCGAGTTGAGTTTAGTTTGTCCTCCAGTGTGTGTGGGATGCACAAGCAGTCTCTTTCAGAGACAGAAAGAGGGGAGCGGATGTTGCTGGATTGGTTCTGGGTTGGATGTAAGATCCAGAGATATTGAGAAAAGACCCGGAGTAATTGCTCCGTAGCTCCACCCTAGTACTGCCCCTGATCCTCACATCAATCTGATTAACTATACAGAGCTTAAAACTTACTTAAATAATGTGCTGATAGAGGAAAAAGTGACTGAGCAGATCCAGCATCATACAGAACAGACTTTTCTCTCCTTAATAATGAGCATGTTGCATGAAACCAGATACATATATAACACACTCTGAGCTGCTGATGAGATCAGTGTTACTGCACATCTCACAGACGGTAAGTTACTCACATAAACAAATTAATCACATTTACCAACACATGATGACTACATTAATAAAACACTAAGCCAGCACAACACAACTGCATAAAATAACCAATATGAACAATTTATAACTGTTTTAACACCGTTACAACCCGCAAGTGATTCTGGGTGATGACATCATTATCGACATGGCCAATCAAATCTAATATTTAAAATTATGGCCTAATGAATAATTATTAGTGCAGAGAGAGCCCGTCTCTCTCTCTCTCGTGCGCGCGTTTGTTTGTTTGTGTGTGTGTGTGTGTGTGTGTGTGTGTGGGCAGGGAGACTGAACGTCTGTTCACATGACGCTCCGCCAGTGTTTTGACTTTCTTACTGACTGATTAGCTGCATGATCCTCATTTTCTAGACTATTTATTCATTTGCGGGATTTTTCGACATTTACCTCTCGTCCCGCTCCCGCGACGACTAGACTAACTGACCGACTGCTCCCGCAAGAGACGATTAATTGTTGTCCTGCTCCGCAAGTATGTAAACGGGTCCCGCGGAAGTCCCGCGGTAATGCAGGCCTCTACTACCAACCATGGTCTCCAGATTCCCCAGATCTCAAACTGAACAACTAGTCCAATCTGCAGCAGCTTCACCTCACAAGATGCAGAAGGTCTTGGTCCAAGACACCATAATACACCTTAAGTTGATTATCTACTGTTTAAGTGGGATGCAGGAAACATCCAACAGCATAATAGCAATTTGTATTTTTTTATTTTATTTTTTTTACATTTTTACTCGATTTTACCTGTCCATTCGTTGACTCTCCCTATCACTTTAGGAGGGTGCAGACTAACACAGTCCTCCTCCGATACATGTGAAGTCAGGCCCTTTTCTGTTCAGATGGATCATCTGGCAGACAAACATTTTGCTCTCTCCGGCCCCGGCTGCCGATGGCTAGCAGCATGACAGGGATTCTAAATCGCGATCCGCAGATCACAGTGACAGCTCCTTAGTTCCCTGAGCCACTCTGGCCCCAGCATTTTGCTTTTAATGTTACAGCTGACTGGTGTACAGCTCTGCCTATAAAGACAGCTACTACTTTGAAATGTCAGCTTAAATTAGTCATATTCAAACAAAACCAGGAGCCATTTACAGCAGTCATTTTCTTTATGCTGACATGTTGCACTAATGTAGGAGTTCAGCAATAAAAGATGGACAACAGAGCCCGAAGAAGCTTAAAAGTCATT
Source organism: Crenuchus spilurus (assembly GCA_036984385.1). NCBI lineage: Eukaryota > Metazoa > Chordata > Actinopteri > Characiformes > Crenuchidae > Crenuchus > Crenuchus spilurus. The sequence goes on from BRDA01004800.1 coordinate 16,264, forward strand.
TACAGACCACTTGGATAGAACATGGTAACAAATCAAAATCTATTTTTCAAAGAAAACTTGACAAGCATACAGCAGAGTGAGACATTACTGTAACAGAAGTAGTTTCAATGAGCCACTAAGTAGCTAAATTAAAAATATGGAGCTGCAGCACGTTCTTGTTTATGACTTATTTGTACTAACTACAAGCAATGAAACAGAATACAGATACAATACCAGTCAAAGGTGTGGACACAGCTCCTCAATGTTTTCATTTTTCTCTCTTTTTTCTTATGTTGTAAATGAATACTGAAGTCATCCAGACTATGAAGAAACACATACGGAGTCATGTAGTAAACTTAAAAGTGTTAAACAAACCAAAATATGTTTTAGATTTTAGATTCTTCAAAGTAGACACACAACTGATGTCTCAAACACATTAAAAGGGCAAGAAATGCAAGTCATTAACTCTTGACGAGGCACAGCTGTTAACCATTCCAGGTGACTACCTCATAAAGCTGACTGAGAAAATGCCAAGAAAGCTGCATCTAAGCAAGAGGTGCGTACTTTGAAGAATGTAAAATATAAAACATATTCTGGTTTGTTTTAACACTTGTTTGTTTACTAAATAAGTCACACCACTTTTCTCACATTTCTTTTGATTTTACCATTACAGCTGGATAAACTGTTTAGACAAAGAAAACCGGTTTAACGTGTTAAACTCCGACTGTGTGGTGCCCAAAGCTCTGACAAAAAGCCCAGCAAGAAAGGCTGCAACTGTACACAAACCTGAGGGCATGTTAATGTGTGCTAGTTACCATCTATATTACCATTAGGTTTTACCTACTTTTGCCACCTCAGACTTTCTATATTCTGTCTTAAATACATGACTGCACCTAAACCTAACCTGCCGTAACCTTCAAATAATGTTTTTTAATATTACTTTCATAGCTGCACTGCAAAACTCCAAAAATACACACTTATATAAGAACTAAATGTCCATTTCTGTCACTTCAAATAAAAAATTCTGAAACTCATTATTATTACTGTTTTTCATTATTAAGTTGTTTCATTATTAAATATTTTAAGATATTATTGTATGTTGTACACTGCTCAAAAAAATAAAGGGAATACTTAAAAAACACAATGTATCTCCAAGTCAACCACACTTCTGTGAAACCAACCTGTCCAGTTAGGAAGCAACACTGATTGTGAATCAATTTTACCTGCTGTTGTGCAAATGGAACAGACAACGGGTAGACATGAGAGGCAATTAGCAAGACAACCCCTATAAAGGAGTGGTTCTGCAGGTGGTGACCACAGACCTTTTCTCTGTTCTCATCCTTTCTGGCTGATGTTTTGGTCACTTTTGCATTTTGTCAGTTCTCTCACCATAGAGGTAGCATGAGGCGATGTCTACAACCCACAGAAGTTGCTCAGGTAGTGCAGCTCATCCAGGATGGCATGTGTCTGTCAGCACAGTGTCCAGAGCATGGAGCAGATACCAGGAGACATGGAGGGGGCCGTAGATGGGCAACAACCCAGCAGCAGGACCACTACCTCGTCCTTTGTGCAAAGAGGAACAGGAGGAGCAGTGCCAGAGCCCTGCAAAATCACCTCCAGCAGGGCACTAATATCCATGTTTCTGCTCAAACTGTCAGAAACAGACTCCATGAGGGTGGTATGAGATTTTGAGTATGATTCCAAATCCAGACCTCCATGGTATAATAATTTTGATTTACATTGATCATTTTTATGTTATTTTGTTCTCAACGTATTCCACTATGTAATAAATAAAGATTTTCAACTGGAATATTTTATTCATTGAGATGTTGGATATGTTATTTTAGTGTTCCCTTTATTTTTTTGAGCAGTGTATATCTTAATTTCTCACAATAATGACATAATAGTTCATTTAATAATAATTTTGAAATAATTGGAGCTGAATAATAATAATAATAATAATAATAATATTTTAAGTAGTGAAGTAACAATAACTACTTAGTAATAGTATTATTATAATTGTTATTATTATTATTAATAATAATCATAATATTATTATTATCATTATTAAGTAGTGAAAATCAAATTTCATAATTTTCCATAATCAAATATGCCCATAACTCCATAATGTTTTTCATCACCTTGGCAACATCTGGTCCCCCAAAAAAGACAAGCAGCCAAGATACCTACAAATATAACCAAACCTCAATACTATATCAACATTTACAGTAAATGTGTTCCTAGAAAGCTCTGTGGTCTATTCAATAAAAGTACCCTGCTAGTCACTTGGTATGAGTTACTTAAACTGAAAGAATGCAAACCCATAAAAAAGGATCAGGGTGAAACTATGATGATAGAAGCATGTTTTAGACCAGACAATGATGGTAAAAACATGGTTCATCACAATGGAAAGTCAGGGTAAGAGCTATCATGGTACTACAATGACAATACTACAGTAATTACTACAGCATGCCGTGACCTGGTGGTTAGGGATCTGATCTTGTGGTCACTGGTTTGATCCCTGGCCAAGTCATGACTGAAGTGCCCTTGAGCTAGCCCCCAACTGCTCCTCAGGCACTGTGGATAGGGCTGTCCACTGCTTCTGGCACATGTTCTCACAGCATAGTATGTTCACTAGTTTGTGTTTCACTGCACAGATGGGTTAAATGTGCAGGTCAAATTTCCCCATTGTGGAACTATTCAGGGATAATTAATTAATTAATTAATTAATAAAACAACTAGATCTACTGTATTATGCCAGCATTGAAAACCATAATGCTACTACATAAACAGATTCTAAAGAAGCAGCTGATTAAGGTTAAACACTCTCAGATAGGGCTAAAAACAGAATATGTCATATATGCTTTTCAACACTGCTGATTCTGTGATAAATAAGGAAGTGTCCTGGCGTAAAACACACTATTCTGAAAGAGTTATGGTTTCTGGATAAAGTAATTAGAATAGCAGAAGAAATTAGAAGAAATTAGAATAGCATGTGAGTTGTTGTTCATAATTTATTTCAAAAAGCTAAACTGTCACGTTTTATGTTCATTAAACTGATGTCAAGCATTTTACGTTGTTTTACAGTTGACTTATATGCTCAAGAAAATCAGAAATCCAGAATCTCACATTATTCGAATATTTGAGTACATCACTATTCAATCAGTATCAACACTAAAACCAAAAGACTCCAAAGTTGTCACTTTACATGTAAAATGTATGACAGTTTACCTTTTTGTATTCAACTATGATTAAAAAGGAACTTTTTCCAGACTTTTCGAGATGCACTAGTACATAACATATCATTCAATACCATGGTATATAACTGAATGCACCAGTGTAATACTATCAGCCATTGCAGCACCACGTTATTGTCTGTAATGCTCAGAGCGAGGCTGCGAGCGCGTGCTAAAGCCACTTCACAACAACGCGAGACTAACCGCTCAGCAAAGCGAGAGAAGCCGGCTCGCCATGTTACCGTTTCTCCGCACGAGTTTCTGGCCACTTCGGGGAAACTTTTGTCCGGCACTGTAGCGCAGGGCATCGCCGCTGTCCCAGTGAAGCAGCAGCTCCTCTCTGTCCTCGTCTTCTCCTCACGGCTCGCTCGGAGACTGGCGAAGTCCGTCTCGCGAACCAGTTCCTCTTACCAATGAACTCAAACGAGTCGGTTCTTCTCTTTTCGAATCCCCCCTCTTTCCAATGGGTATCTTGAATCGATTCCTCATTCCAAACCGAACTGTGCACAATGTTTATGTTCTGATTATTGGTTGAAGACTAATAAAATTCCAAAAACATGTATTAACAGCTGCTGCTTATTAAATGTATATTTTACACATTCAACATGGCATGTTGTTATAGGTGAACAATGTGTTGACTATAAGTTTAATATGACTATAAAATGAGTTAAATGATGTGTGGAGGAAATGAGAAAATGAGCTGACAATCTGTCTATTAACTGTTGAATATAAATGAGCGGACAGTTCAAAAGAATCGGTTGGATAAAATGACTCGAACTTCGCTTCACTACACTGGATTACTTACGGGGGCGGGTCCCCATTTATAATCCAAGACACGCGACACAGACGCCACCCAGTACACACAGACAGACAAACAGACTCTCGCCGTAAAAGCTCTTACCTGTCAGTGCAGGTGCTTACAGAAACCACCAGGCCTGCTGTAAAATGTCTGTAAATTGCAGGCAGAGGAAATGGAGCTGTCAACTCTGGGAAATCTTGCTCTATCACATTTGATTATGCTTTTTCATCTGATGCCATCAAATCCACAAAGTTATAGGAAACAGCTAGCATCCAATTTACAACTACAATCTAACTACAATTCAGTCCACAACAATTCAAAGATATGGTCCACAATTTCAGTTCAAACTATAATTACAATCCAAAAGTTTGGTTGACAACTAAAGTACAATCCTTATTTACAGTCTATCAACAATCCAATCCAAAATTATAATCCAAAAGTATTACCCCCAAGTACAACGTCCATCTAGTAGTAGAATAGAGTTTATCTACAGTTCAATCCAAAACTATAATCTAACATCAGTACAGTTACAGTCTAATATACAAATATGTAATACTACAGTTAATATCCCAATCAAATTTACCATCCAATCTACAATTATAGATACCATTCACAGGTACCAAGTAATTCACAACTACAAACCACAGTGAGAGTGTAATGCACAGCTACAATCTACAGTTACAGGCTAATCCACAGGTACAGCCTAATCCACAGTTATGTCCTAATTCCTAGAGTCTACAGTTACAACTCAATCCATGGTTACAGCCTAATTCACAGCTACAGTCCACAGTTACAGCCTAATTGCTACAGTCTACAATTGCAGCCCAATTCACAATTATAGCCTATTTGCTACAGTTTACAGTTACAACCTAATCCACAGTTATAGACTAATTGCTGCAGTATATAGTTACAACCTAATCCACAGTTATAGACTAATTGCTGCAGTATATAGTTACACCCTAATCCACAGTCATAGACTAATTGCTATAGTCTACAGTTACAACCTAATTCAACAATTATAGCCTAATTACTGCAGTCTATACACAGTAAATCTGCCAGTGTTAAATCAACACTTTTAGATTTAAATTAACACTGAGGGTGTCAAAATGTAACACTCTCAGTGTTAATTTAACTCTAATAGTGTTGATTTAACACTGGCAGATTTACTGTGTAGTTACAGCCTAATCCACAGTCGTAGACTAATCCACTATATAGTTCATTTTACAGCTATAGCCCAATCATTGACTATACTCCAATCCACACCTACCGTCCACACGTTACAGTCCAGTTTACAGTTAAAATTCATTTACAGTCTGCAACTGAAGTCCAGCCCACAGCTACAGTTCCCCAATCCACAGCAAGATGAAGAAAACCTCACCTCGTTTATACATTTTACAGATAGCCTGAGCTCACTATCACCTTGCTTCTACTGTTTATATTACAAACTTCATATTCTGCGTGCTGTCTCTGTATGTCTGGCAATTGTTTTGTGTACAATGGCTCCAGCGTCACACCAGGGGAAAAAAAAGGTAATCTGATAGTTTCTTTCTTGCCACAAACAGGCCACAATGGCTCCTAAGCACATGAATGTTTCAGTGGAGAAACTCTTTCATGGTGCTGGTGAATTTTTAAAGAGCCATAGAACTGAATGAGTTTCTGAGTGAGGGAAGTTGAATAATGTTCATAATTATTTGGCAGAAATGAAAAAACACAGTCAGCAAAATGGCATCGAGTCATAAATCAAACAAAGCTTATTGTGGTAATATATATATATATACTGATACTCTTTTGGTAAGAGCTTGACTCTTGTATGTGAACTGGCTGAGGTTGGGACTCTGGAACTGTGCTGTGTTTGTGGTTGCATCCCTTGATACTCTGCAATCTAATCTCAATGCACAAATCCTTCAACCTGAACGGCTGCAGTAATAATCCCATCTGAGCACAGGTCTCAGGGGGGTGGGGTGGAAGGGGTGATGTGAGGACAAGAAATCAAACTGTTCCAGTGCACAGCCTTCAGTGTATGCCATACAGATATTCTAAATGTTCAAACCTGAAGGTGTTTATTTAAGTCTCAAAACTGCCCTCTGAATCAGAAAAACTCAGATGACCTCCCAACAAAAGAGCTGACTAATATACACTAATGAGCCAAAACACTAACACTAGTATGCTAATATCCTTAATATGCAGTCCACCCTGTGCTACCAAACAGCTCTGACCCATGTAGACTCTACAAGTCTACTATCTGGCTCAAGACTTTAGCAGCAGATTCTTTAAGTCCTCTAAGTCATGAGGTGCCGGTGCTCCACATGGGGTTGTAAGTGCCCATGGGGTTATCCAAAAAATGGCCACCCCCCCTTAGGAGGGCCAAGTCCACACATAAGGCACCCAAGCAGGACACCCAATCACAAAAACGATTGAACAGGGATTTGAACAGCAAGACACAGGTGCTTACAATGAGACATGACGTGGCTGGAGGTGGAGCCAAAATGCAGACAAGACAAGTGGAAAACGTAAACACAAGCACATGGAAACAGGTACGTAGTGAAAAATAAACAGACAGAACATGTGGACCATGTGACAGACAAGGCAGAAGTGGGGCCACAGATGAGGCATAAGGTAGAAGGGTCACACCTATTTTCTTACAGTTATTCAATGTATTATTATTTCATTGAAATGTTGAATAAAGCCTTTCTGGGGCCCTGCAAAAAACTATTCTTGGGGCCCCCAATCAAAGACATTGTAATGCAAAATATAATAATTTTTTACACATTTCATTAAGTATTTCTTAACACAGTCAGAATTGGAGCATCCTAGACATTTTGAGTCATCCATGCTGCAGATTCTATTGACAGGAATCTTCAAATCAGGTCCTGGACGGGTGGTATCCAGCACAGTTTAATGAATTCTCTGTTCAGTAAGTTTGTCATAATTCACCTGTTAATTGCCAGGTTTAGTAAGTGTGTCTGAACAGGGATAATCACCAAACTGTGGTAGACATCAGCCCTTCAGGACAATATTTGAAGATCTAAGGACTCAAATTCCTTTATTTCAACTGGTCCATATGGGACAATTTCACCTTGTTTTTAGTCAGAAAACATCTGTGGCCAATACGATTGTGTATTGACAAGTGTACAGATGTTTTCTTACACAGTTACTGGCTAATATGCCAGGTTGTCGGAAAAAATGCCAGTTAGTTTCGCTTACCACATCATCTAGCAGTAATCGCTGTGACTGTGAAGTGTCAGCAGAAACACTTCAGCAAGTTTAGCCACAGATGAAACTTCTTTGTCTGATTGTGTCCAGCCTCAGACTTTTTATTTCCTGCTGCTACAGTGAGGAAATACCAGAACGTTGTGATAAAAAAAAAATATTTCTGAACTTACATAACATTTCACGTACAACATCAGTACCATCAGAACACTGAGTACAAAGTCATTCTCTAGAATCATAGCCAAGAACAAAAATGACCAATGAAAATTACAAAGAAAATCTCATCCATCGTATCCACTTAGCTGACAGATCATGTACAGACCATAATAAAAAAGTGTCTCCATGTATCATGAGTCATTCCCATTTCCCTCAGTCATCCACTGTATTCACTTTGGTACAAAAACTATTACATTGGCTTAGGATACAATAAGGCCTACTGTAATGAAGAAAAAAATATATCATGTCCTACTACCCAGTAGGCAAAGCTTAAGTAACAGTTGTATATCACATCCCATTAATTTACCAAACATATAAAAAAATTTCTTTCTAGAATATATTTACATTGAGGCTGTACTATATTCTACATATTTTATACAGCTTAAGTGGGATAAGGTAGTACCTATGTTATTGAGTTGTAACAATATTGTCCTATTGTATCTTCTTTTCTTCTTCAGCTTTTTTTTTTTTTTACAAATGGTGTGATGTTTGCTTCCACAATTTGCTGTTAGTAAATTCGAATTAATTATTCTCTCCAAAATGTGAAATGTTCCCATGAAAATCTGCAGCTTTTGTTCTACAAACACACTGTTGCTCATTGCACCCATAGTTAATTTTCTTTCAAACAATCTTATTAGCAGTTATCTTTATTTGGTCTTCCAGTCTTCATCTTGATCTGCACCATTCCTCTTGATTGCATTTTCTTAATTGCATTAAGAACTAAGGAAACAGGAAAATGAAAGCACTTTATCATCTTCTTATAGCTTTCTCTTGCTTTATGGGCATCAATTACTTTTTTTCTCAGAGTACAAGGCAACTGTTTAGAGGAGCTCATGGACAAGGTTTGAGGATGAAAGAGATAAAGTCATGTTTTATCTTCAACTTTATGCCATTTGGAGATTATTTCATATTTATATCCTTAAGTGTTCACACCAACAGACATTTTCACTAAGGGTGAAATCTTTGCAGGCCCCAATATTATATATGTTGTTGATTTGGTTGTTTTAGCTAACTGCTTGAGGCCAGCTAGGGGCGCCCCTGATCTCCAGGGCCCCACGGATTTGAGTGGTGGGAAAGGCTATCTCTGCATACACAGACACAGCTGGCTAAGGCAGTTTGGGGTGACAATTTGTGTGTGTGTGTGTGTGTGTATGTTGTCATTCAAAGTTTGTTTGTAATTTATTTATACAATACTTTTCTCTTTCCATCTGTGATAGACAGGGTGTGGGTGGTGAGTGGGCTGAGCAGAGCATGTGCCTGATTGGATAATGGAATCTGATCCACTGTCAAACATCTGATTAAAATGTCCAACTGTCAACACTCTCTCACACACACACACACACACACACACACACACACACACACACACACACACACACACACAGAGAGAGAGAGAGAGAGAGAGAGAGAGAGAGAGAGAGAGAGAGAGAGAGAGAGAGAGAGAGAGAGAGAGAGAGAGTTTGTCGCCATGCTGTTGTGTATAGTGCTTGTCCTAATGGCAGCCTACAGGCATCTCTGTGTAAAATTCTGTCACTACACTACATTTTCCACCCCTCTAATGCGGAAAACACCACCATCGTTTTCCAGTGAAGTTAATCAGCATATTTTCTGGAAAGTTCCTTTGATCTGCAGTTAGAAAGAGTGACCCAGGGGCAGTTTAGTGTAAGGTGTATGTGTGGGTGTTTTGGGGAAAACTCAAATTTTGCCCTTTGACTGCATGAAAAATACTGTTATACAATTTAAATAAAGATTAAATATGACTCATAGAACTGTTACATCATTTAAAAAATCAAAACACATACTTTATACAGCCCTGGTTAAATTATGTGTATGAAAATGCAAATCAGATTTATTGATCACTTACACAACGACACATACTAGAACTGAGCAATGAGATGCTTTGGTGACTGTCCAGTCACATAAAATTTAAGGCAAATATATATGTGCATGTGCATGTGTGTGTGTTTGAATAATACTAGTCAAATATGCCATTATCTACATACATCAACGTACAATTTTTATGTATTTGCTGAATAAAACTAATTGGAAAAATGCTTTACTTTTCTGTAATTATGTTACATTTCAGAAATAAAGAGCACATTTGTATAAAAAAAACAACAGAAGTTCACTTCAAAAGTAAGACTGTAAAACAATAGAAACATATGTTTTTCTTTGCATAAGGGAATGCAAAAATATGTTATGCTGACTTAATTTTAAAATACAAAACATATTTTACCTTTCTACTAATTCAAGAGTGTAAGAGCATCTATGCACATTTAATACTAAAGGACTGATATACCACTGCTATAACTCTCTCTCTCTCTCTCTCTCAATATTTTGTTCCTCCATGTTTCCAAAACAACTTCCTGTCTTTGTTCCATAGTCACATAACTTTTAAAGAACATAAAATTGACCAGACCTTTATATTCTCTCTCACACACACACACACACACACACACACACACACACACACACACACTAATTTGTTTTACTCTATGTATTGAGGACCACCATTGATTTTTTTTGTGTGTTACCAAAACCAAGTAATGTTACTTACACCTAAACATAAACCTAATAATAACCAAACCCTAAACTTAACTTCAGTAGCATAATCCTAACCCTAATCCCAAACATAAACTCAGTAATGTAATCCTAAAAGTAAAATTAACACAAATAACTTACTTCTTTTAATTTAAGTAATTAAATCTTATGCTTAACCCTAAACTTAACCCCAATAACATATTCATAAACCTAACCCTAATCTTAACCCTAGTATTCTAATCCTAAACCTCACCCTAAACTAATTTAACACCAAGTCTAACATCAATCTTACTGTCAGTGACCTAATCCTAAACCTAATCCTAAACTTATTCCCAGTAACCTAATTCTAAGCCTAAACATAATCTTAACAAAAGTAAATATGATCCTAAAAATAACCCCAGTGAGCTAATCCTAAACCTGACCATAAACTTAACACCAGTAAATATAACCCTAAACTTATCCTCAGTTACCTAATCCTAAGCCTAACCCCTAGCTTAGCCTCAGGGATCTTATTTCTGTCTTTGTGCTCTTTAACTTTGTTCATAATCAGTATGAAGACCTCTGACCCCCACAACGTTATATGAACACACGTGGGTCAGCAGTGTCCCAATGACTGCAGCACTCGTTTGGCTAATTAGTGCAAAAGTGTAATCTGAGAGAAAGCCTCCGGGCTGTTTTTCACCATTAAAGGACATTTGCACTGCCATTTAAACTCCATCAACCTTTAAACAGTCCAAACGCCCTCTAATGAGCTGCTCAAGCAGAAAAGTGTGTCTGACACAAAATCTCTATAAAAAAATAGTCAAAAACAGCCTGAAAGACACACCAGCGCAGCTTTCAGAGCACATTAGACTATAAACACTTAGAGTTTCTTGGTAAAACATGGTGCTTAGTGGCTCTGGGGGTTAAGGTGGAAAGGTCCTGTACTCTGGATTAGAGAGACAGTGGTGTTATATAAAGAGCATGTTATATTACATAAAAAGCCTCAGAGAGGTGACGTGTGGTGCTGTGTCTGTGTGTATATACCAAAATTGTGCTGAGAACCAGATAAAAACAGGACAAACCTACAGGCACAACAACATGCTCTTGACTTTGTGAAGTGCTTTCTTACAAAAGCTCCAGCAGCAAAACCACTCCTGGTTTCTGAGATTAAGATTAGGATTAGAAAGTAATTATTTGATACCCAGTGCATATATTAATCAGTCTTAATCAAATCATTTATAACCACAAATACTGTCAAAAGTAACAAGAATTTGTTGTAAGATGTTTTGCTAGTTTCAAGAGTAAACTTTGGGTTCTAGATGTTAGACACCAGTGAGCTTATAGTCTTTAGTATAGTTGTTTATTCTCTGGTTTTCTGTTGTCACTGGAAGCACATATTTTGTTAATTAATGCGTTTTACTCAATTTAACGCGATTTTTAAAAATAGTGCCATTTACGCTCTGCAAGTTATCCATAGTTCATGTTAAGACTTGACCGCGCACAGTACTGTATTATATATATATATATATATTTTTTTTTTTTTNTTTTTTTTTTTTCTGATTTTCTGTTCTCTTACTTTTATCATTCTTTTATCTCTACTCCTGTGGGGAGGACTCAGTGAATTACTTAATAAAAAAATACAAAAGAAAAGCAACAAAAGTGTAAATGAATGAGAAAGAGTGAGAAAACCCTAAAGATAAAGAGAGAGGATAAAAGGAGCATTCAAGTGGGATGACCTTTGCCCTACTGGCCTGCTGAAGCCCTCCTGCAGAATGTGACGTCATTGTTTAGAACTTCAGATGAAAGAGATAAAAGAGTGAAGCACACACACTATCATCACTGCTTTATCTGGACTGATCATTCTCATATAACACAGGCTTATATATATATATATATATATATATATATATATATATATATATATATATATATATATATATATATATATATGT
>BRDA01004807.1:0-16102 GCA_036984385.1 Crenuchus spilurus
GAGATATTAGTCCATAAACAGCCTCAATAAACACTATTAATCACTAGAATAAGAGATATTAGTCCATAAACATCCTCAATAAACATTATTCATCACTAGAATAGGAGATATTAGTCCATAAACAACCTCAATACAGTACAGTTCTTTATTCCTGGTGCACTTAGGTTCGATTGGATGAGAAGGATGTTTCTCAGGATGTTTTAAGGTTGGCATGAAACAGGACTCATGGCAACTCTCACCTTTTCTCCTCCACTTAATCATTTTTCCACATGTCCCAAACAGGCTGAAGCATCTTCTTCAGAGAAAGTACATTGTTTCACAAAAGTGAGTACACCCCTCACATTTCTGCACATATGTAAGTTTATATTTTCATGAGACAACACTGACAAAATGACACTTTGACAGAATGAAAAGTCGTCTGTGTGCAGCTTATATAACAGTGTAAATTTATTCTTCCCTCAAAATAACTCAATATACAGCCATTAATGTCTAAACCACCGACAACAAAAGTGAGTACACCCCTTAGTGAAAGTTCCTGAAGTGTCAATATTTTGTGTGGCCACCATTATTTTCTTAACTCTCCTGAGCATGGAGTTTACCAGAGCTTCACAGGTTGCCACTGGAATGCTTTTCCACTTCTCCATGATGACATCACGGAGCTGGCGAATATTCAAGACTTTGCGCTCCTCCACCTTCCGCTTGAGGATGCCCCAAAGGATGCCCCAAAGATGTTCTATTGGGTTTAGGTCTGGAGACATGCTTGACCACTCCATCACCTTTACCCTCAGCCTCTTCAATAAAGCAGTAGTCTTAGAGGTGTGTTTGGGGTCATTATCATGCTGGAACACTGCCCTGTGACCCAGTTTCCGGAGGGAGGGGATCATGCTCTGCTTCATTATTTCACAGCACATATTGGAGTTCAACTCCCTAACACCTGCTGCACTCATGCAGCCCCAGACCATGGCATTCCCACCACCATGCTTGACTGTAGGCGTGACACTTATCTTTGTACTCCTCACCTGATTGCCACCACACATGCTTGAGACCATCTGAACCAAACAAATTAATCTTCATCATAGGACCTGGTTCCAGTAATCCATGTCCTTTGCTGACGTCTTCAGCAAACTGTTTGTGCCTTTCTTGTGTACAGACTTCAGAAGACTACCAATTATTTAATTACCTTTATGCCAGAACTGAAATGTTAGATCTTTTTGTGGCTTAAGTGCCAATTGGATTTTTTTTTTGCAGGGATGCACTGAAATTACCATTTTGCCAAATACTGAACACTTCATTTATATTATTTAAATTAGTAACTAAACCATTTCCCAAAATAAGACTTGTTTAGTCAGGAATGAATGTCTGTTAAGTTAGTTTGACATCATTAGGTTTAACATGAGTTTAATTTTTTTATTTGTATATAAAACAGACAATAATATATGAATATGTATGAAGACGTTACATCATTACTAATATTTAATAAAATGATGAAAATGTCTAAAATGAATGATGTAAGTCACATGGATGTGTTGTGTGTTTAATGTGTCATTGGCTACAGACACTGAAACACTTCTCATTTCTTCTGACAATTGTGAGACGCTCCCTAACACTGCAGCCGCTGGAGCACAAACACAAAGCTAAGCGGCTGTATTCTGGCTTCATCATAAGTGTAGTTTAGTAAAGGTTGTGCTTGTAGTTTTTCTTCCATTTCAGCACCAAACTGTAACTGTGCTGGTGAATCTGTGTTTTGTTGAAAAGCACAATTCTGAATGTCAAACATTAAAAACTTACTCTGGTTCACGTCTACAGCCAGGAACGAGAAAAAGGCAACAGTGTCCTTAACGAATTAATCATTGCTTTTTCACTCATTAAAAATGAAAAGTGTCATTTTCATTTCAATAATTTCGGTTGCCAAATATTTGGTGCATCACTACATTTTTTAAGATTCACTTCTCCTGATGAGGACAGACTGCCTTTAATTGCAACACATCACTAATCACAACATGAAAACTGAAGCAGCAAACTTTAATTTAACCCAACATATGATTCAGTCTCAAACTTTTAGGCCACAAATTTAACACTCAAAATTAAAATTTTGGTGCTGCAACAAAAGAATCTCCCAGAAAAATATTTTTATTCCCAAACACTAATTCTTGTGCAGTAAAAGGTATTTTTACTCTCCACCGCAGAAGCGCAGGATGACCCGATGCATATCCACCGATGAGGACCGTTTCCCTCCTCAAACCCAATGCTGAGCCAAACGCACTTCAGACTCTTATATTACAGTACATTCACTAGTGCAGCTGCAGTACAGAACACGTACACAAGCCTGAAATACTCAAACACTCCTTTAACTGCACTTCTGAAGATGGGTGGATGAGGACCAGACCTTTTCTCTGCCTGGAACAGAAATCTCACAGATGCCCAAAACAACCAGAAACAGACAGGGGCTTCAGAAATTAGGCCAAAAAAAAAAATAATAATAAAAAAAAAAAAAACTCGCACTCCACAGCTTCATCACTATTGGCAAAGTATGATGAGCAGGATGGAAACAGAAGTAGTGAAGAGTCACTTTTAAAGGAACTTTAAAAGGAATGGCACGGATTTCAAACTTCAAGAGGGATCGTTAAAAAAGAAAAAATTTTTTTAACATTTAGTTCTTCTCCAACGTCTGTCTCCATTTAAACAGCTCGTCGATCACCTTTAGAGGGAAGATAAAAAGAAGACAATTGGATATAGAGCACAGAGGACTCATTTCCAAACAAATAATCAGCCACAACGTTAACACCACCTCTACACTCACACTGTAGTGCATCTGTATCTCTGTATACAGTGGAACCTCAGTTATCGTACAATTTGGTTATGATCTGAGACTTTTCCGTCACATTTTGTCCCAGTTATCGTTCATCCACCCTCACGCATGTCGTTCATTCAGATCGTTTCTCGTTGATAAAGATCAAAAACAAACACGGCGAACTAAAGCGGCGGCGTGCAGCGATACCTCGTAAGAACAGGTGTATAAAACAGGCTGCGGCTGGACCCCACCGGCACTCTCTAAAACAGAGCGTAAACCTGTAAGAGTGATGTTTAATGTTTGTTTATCCATTTTATTAGTCTTTTGTGTTTATTTCTCAGTGTGTTCTGTCTGTAAAACTATAGTTATTCTATATAAAATGTATTTTTGTTCATATTTTGGAGTGTCTGGACCAGATTAACTGGATTCATATGATTTTTTATGAGAAATACGGCTTCAGTTATGACACTTTAGAATGTATTAATGATGAACACCAAGGTTCCACTGTACTTAGTTCTGATCATTGAACAGGGTGAACGAAGAGCTGGTGGATCAGTCTCAGTGACACTGATGTGGTGGCGGCATGTTGGTGTGTGCTAGAGTAGAGATGCTGACCTCTGTCACTGCTGGAGTGAAAATAGTGACCAGCCAACAGTGTCAGGACTAGAGGACCAACAAACTGTGCAGAGATCCTGTCTCTGACTTTACATCTACAAGACCAACAATGTAGGTGTGTCCAAGAGTGGACTATCTAAAGTAATCACGATCAAGTAGTCATGTAAAAAATGTGCCAGATGTTTTTTTTATACACATTTCACATCACCCACGTTAACCAAATTAAATCTCTCAAAAGGGAAGAAGAGTAAAAACACACACCTTTGTCTCGGTTACTTTGAAGCCGTTCTTCACGTAGTTCTCAAACTTGGGCTGAATTTTAGGTAGCATCACCCCCTACAAAAGACCAAGAAACTGATCAAATGACTAAATACATAAAAATAATACAATTTATTTAATGGCGCCTTTCTGACACTCAAGGTCACCTTACATAAAATAGATAAAATATGACAGTAATAAATAAAAACAAAGATAGTACTAAAAAATAAATAAATAAAGTAAAATGAATAAAGAGCAATTGAAGTCATGGATAATACAAGCTACATGCATGAAGAGCAGCTCAGAGTGCTCAGGTCATTTATGCATCTCATTGTGCCTCTTATTTTATCAGTTATTTAAACAGGAAGCTGATTTGACCTGCAACAGTTTAAAATGCCAGTTTCCATTAAAGAACAAAAAAAATATTTATACTAGAACTGTGGTTAATGATAGTAATAAAGTATTATTGGCTTTGTTGTTAAATAAAATATATTAGCAGGTATATAATAAAATCTTAAAATTATGATAAATAAAAGGCAAATAAACAATATTATGGGACTTGTTATTTATAATTATATAATAAATAAATAAAATAATAATAATAATAATAATAATAATAAGTAACAAAGCTAATATAACATTTGTTTTATTATTTAGATAGCATTACAAAAAATATTTTCAATTTTAATGTATTATATTCTACAAATTATAAATAATTATATTTTTATTGGACTTGTTATTTATGATCGTAAGCAATGGTCAACAATATACATGCTAATTAAATAATTACATAATTATAATACTGAATTTTGATGTTTACTATATTACAATACAAATGTAATTTAAAATAAGGCCAATAATAATAATAATGATAATGTAAGCATGAGGTGTAACTGATACAGTGTAGTGGGGAACAGATAGTGACTGAATCTCCACCCGCACTACACCAATACTGAGGAGTCCCTGGACAAGACTCCCAACACTACATTCACCTACAAATGCCACACAACTGTACTCGTCACTGAATAAGAGCATCAGCACAAAGCATAAAATGTAAATACTCCGTTCATATTCATTCATGTGAACCACAAACCTGACTGACAGACGTTACGCTAAGAATTGTTAAAAGTAAATAAATAATAAATCTTAAATGTTACATTTCATTCCAGGTTTATATTGTTTACACGACATCAAATAAAGTGATAAACAAACCTTCTCTACAGCTGCCATCATTTTGGCTTTAATCTCTGGGACGGTGAGTGGAGCTTGTGGAGTTTTGGGGGTCTTGGGGCTTTTGGGAGTCTGGGGCTTCTTGTCCTTCTTTGAAGTGTCTGGTGTCTTGTTCTGTCCACAGAGAAAATATTTAATATATCGATAAACAAGAACTGCCTGCATCAGATGCTCATTGTTCATAAAGACACAAACTGAGGCTGCCAGGTTAGACGTGTTCCAGAACATCCCAAAGATGCTCAGATGGACCATAAAGACTTGGTCCTTGTTAAAAAAAGGCCCAGCTCTTTACACCCCAAGAAATGACCTTTACAGTACAGGGGGAAGCGGTGTAGGGTGTGGTCGGCGCACGGCACAGGGGGAAGCGGTGTAGGGTGTGGTCGGCGCACGGCACAGGGGGAAGCGGTGTAGGGTGTGGTCGGCGCACGGCACAGGAGGAAGCGTTGTAGGATGTCGGCGCACGGTACAGGAGGAAGTGTTTGTAGAATGTGTCGGCGCACAGTACAGGTCATGAAACAATGGGGTTAAGCTTTTATAAGTGAGCGGTACCTGTTTAACAGCTGGTGTGCTGGGTTTTGCTGATTTGCCATTCTGGGCAGGAGTCTGAGGTTGAGCTGCAGGTTTTTTGACCTAAAAAGGCAACAAAAAACCCCAATTTAAATGTTAACCGGCACGACTGAAGTCTGAACACTTATGACAGGAATGGACATCACCTTCGCAGGCGACTCCTCTTCACTCTCTTCCTCTTCATCGTCGTCATCATCATCATCATCCCTGGAAGAGAATCTGATTAGTTTCATTAATGCTCCAGGATATCAAGAATGTTTAATGCTTAAAACAGCATTTACTCACTCATCATCATCCTCATCATCGTCGTCCTCCTCCTCCTCCATCTTCATCCTTTTCTACAGAGGAGGAAATAAGCAGTGAGCTTTTATGCTGAATTTCTAAACGTTAGAAAATAGACTAAAAAAAGTCCTTACTGAAGCTTTCACGCTTGCTGGAGCTGCCCTCTTCAACGCCATCTTTAGGTCTTCCTCCTCTTCTTCCTCCTCCTCAAATGACTGATCTCCTGTGACTGCAAAACCAGTTAAAAGTGAATATAAAGCAAAAAACTAAAGTATTTCAAGACTAGAGGCTTAGCGTTAGCATAGCTGAAATGAAATGTTAATATGCCACCGGCAGGAGCGCCAACTCCAGAGGATCAACAACAAAAAAAGTTTCTTTGATTTAATTGAAAAAAAATTAACCCTTTCACAGTATTTCATTATCTATGCTACTGTAGGTTTAACCAACATGCACTACTCGGGTCATCACAGATACTCACTGATGAGGTGCTGCCCGCTGATGTGGATCGGTCCAGCGCCAGAGCGCAGCCGGAAAACTACAGGAGGAGCGATCTCAAACCCACCGAGGCAGACCTGAAACAGAGAGTCTTGAAGTCACCAAACTGTAAAGAGGAAGTGAACACAGCGGGCGACTTCTGGTCCAGCCCCAAAATTTTATAGGAATATACTCAGTAAACACTCACGCTGGGCAGGGTGGACGGCTTGAGTGTGGCCAGCACGGCTTTAACCGTCTGACCCTCCGAATCCTGTCCCTCAACCTCCACGATGTTCAACTCATCTTTCGTAGCCGGATCCACACAAACCTGCAGCAACAAGAACTTCAACCTCACAAACTCGGAATAATCTGGACGTACCAATATGTGTCAACTTTAAAAAAGAGCCAAAAACATTTACAAAATGTTGTACTTCACAAATGATCTGAAGGGAATTAACATTAAGAGGAATTAAACTGATTAACAATGATGCTTTTAAACTTTCACTAGAAGCCCTGATAACCAAACGGAAGGTCAATTATTCTGGACACACTGTGAGAAGAACCAGAAGACAGTTATGCTGGGACGGCTGAAGGTAAAAGAGGAAGCTTGGTGTAAACAATCAAAAATGAGTTCTATTATGTTTGTAGATAGAAGTAACCATTATAAAAAATGGCAATTGATTTTGCTGACAGTTGTTCAATTAAAAACAGTAACTTTATATAAAAGTGTCATTAAAAATTAATTCTGGTATTGAAAAACCCAAATATATAAGCATTATAAAATCAATTTCAGAACTTTCAGTTTTAGCCAAAAGAAAGCAAAAACAATACATTTCCTATTAAGCACTTACCATCCTGATGGACAACTGATGATCAAAGTCATCATCTTCAGGATTAAAAGTTACTTCTTTCCCCACTTTCAGCTCACAGCCTTTAAAACAGTCAAGTCATTACAATTAGACTTCAGAAAGTTTTAAACTACACAAAAGGATTATTTTGGAGGTAAACAGAAAAACAAACCTACATTTCAAACCTACAATCATTCAATTACTTGTACTCAACATTTTACACTCAGTTCTGAACTAATCCTAGTCTGATTTTAAGTCTTTAGAAGTGTTTTTAAGTACTGACGTCCTCGATATGCTCAGGAACGCACGAGACATAACTAATCGCGATAACGATCAATATTGTCCAGCTCTTTTGGAGACAAAAGGCCCAGAGAGGTTTTAACTGGTCCGGAACCACGTGGAGGATGCACACGTGGTTTGGAAACCGGGTGGGCGCGCACGCACACAGCGTGAGCACGTGGAGGAGAGGGGTGTCACGCTTAATTCTGCATTCCTTCCACAACCTGCACCCCAAGGACCCTTAGCTGCCTAGTGTTCGCCCGAATTAAAAACAGCAGATTAAAACTGGCTTCTAAACTAAATTTCCTGTAGAAATAAAAGTAAAACACAGATACGCCCCTTCATTCAGTTATAAAAATGAGCATTATGTATATTAATAATAATGTATAACAGTCCTTAGAGACAAATACATATATCATATAATACGAATACATGTATTGTAGTGCAGTAAAGAGCAAAACAAGCTATTATACAGATGTATAAATAAAAGGATAATACGTATAATAAATCTAACACGTAAATTGTAAAGCTCACATGTAAAGAATAAAAGTCACAAATATTATGCAGACATAATACATTAAATGTTCTGCCCATACAGGGATTGTTACAATAGTTAAAAAATAATTGTACAATCTACACAATGAAAAATAAGAGTGCATGTAATACAGATGTTAAGACCTAATAATTCTATTATTAATAATTAATTATTAGAATTAACCAATTCTAATAACCGTTAAATGAGATGTACCTGATATATATTTAATTGCTTTTATAAAAAAAATAGAATAAAATGTATTAAATAAATTATATAATTCACTAATTTGTAATTCTTAAATATGAAAATCGTCATTTGAGCTTTTTTAAAATATTACCCTACGTCAACAGCACACTTCAGTGCTTAACTTTTGAATATAAATTATATAATAAATATTTCCTTATTATTAGATTTTTTCCCCCCAATCTATTTATTTTTGGGGTAGAATAGGGCTTCCATAGCCGACGACACAGCCGATTCAGCCAATCAAATCGCGAGGGGTACAGGATGTGGCAGAAGCTGATAATGGCTTAACACTGAAACCAAAGGGCTGTTCAGTTTCACATACAGAATAAAAGTAAATCATCTTAACGAACGTTTTAGCGCAAAACAAGCGAAAATGCACAAAAGATGATAAATAATGCGGTTAAACAGACATTGTGGTGTTTGTGTGTGCCATCATGTAGCACTCAGGCCCGAGGTGCTAAGCTAACCAACAGACACGTGTTAGCTACAATACTTTGAGCACATTTGTACACTTCACATGACTTAACAGCAATTAAACTGTTGTCGGCACAGAAATCACGAACAAATTGCCCCAAACCCAAAGTTAAACACATTAACAACATTACAAACCTCACTTACTGCTAAACACTGCTTTTGTTAGCCTGGATGCTAAACAAGTAAGAACTTTCAGCCACTTCAGCACATTTTCAGGGTAAAGATAACTTTCTACATGTAATGATGGTACAGAAAACATATAAACGTCTCATTGCTTTTTTAGATACTACGACAACAGCGTCCAGGTATCCTGACTTACCAGATTAGCTTCACTCCTTTAGCTGCTAGCTAACCGTAAGCAGTTAAAAGCATATTAAAGAAAAGATAGATCAGGTCTAAATAAAGTAAGAGAGAACACACGTACCGTAAAGGAAGGTCTGGGGGCCCATCTGTTCTACGTCCATGTCTGAGCTGCTGAAATGCTGAAATAAAACTAAAGAGTGTTCTGGGCTCTGTAAGCCGCTCTGTACACACGTGTAGGCGGGGCAAACTACTGGCCAATGAGATATGGCACGAAAAAAGAGGCGGGGTTTTATATTTTGTACACGTCTCAAGCGGCTAGGAATGGATAGATTGATGATGGAGGAATCGATTCATTAATGTATTGATGGACAAATGAATGAATAGATAGATGGATGGATGAATGGATAAATGGATAGATGATGGACAGAAATGGATGGACGAAAGTAGTGATGGATTGATGGATGAAGGGATAGAATGATGGATTCAAGGATGGATGATGGATAAATGGGTAGATAGGTGGATTTATGGATGGATTAATGATGGACGGATGGATGAATGAATGAGTAGATAGGTGAAGGGATGGATGGATGGATGGATGAATGGATAAATGGAATGATGGATGAATGGATGAATAGATAGATGGATGGATTTATAAACGGATGGATGAATGAATGGATAAGTGGATAAATGGAATGATGGATGGATGATGGACTAATCGATGGATAGATGATGGATGGATGGATGAATGAGTAGATAGATGAAGGGATGGATGGATGGATGGATGGATGAATGGATAAATGGAATGGTGGATGAATGGATGAATAGATAGATGGATGGATTTATAAATGGATGGATGGATGGATAAATGAATTACTAGATAGATGAAGGGATGGTACCCAACGCGCTTGGCGCTCTGTCCTGGGCTTAGTTGGGATAGTGTAATGCCCTGCCTGCCCTGCACCCAGTGAAGGGGTAGAGGACTAACCGTGACCCTGATAAAGATTAAGTGGGTGGGATAATGGATGGATGGATAATGGATGGATGGATGATGGATAGATAGATGGATGAAGGGATGGCTGTATGAATGGATAAATTGATAGGTAGAATGATGGATGGATTTATGGAAGGATGGATGATGGATAAATGGACAGATGAAGGGATGGATGGATGAATGAATAGATGGATGGATGAATAAATGGATGGATGATGGATGAACAGATGGATGGATGATGCATGGATGGATAGATGTATAGATGGATGCATTGATGAATTTATGGATGATGGGATAGATGGATGAATAAATGAATGGGTAAATGGATATATGATAGTTGAATAGATGGATGGATGAAGTGAAAGATAGTGAGATGGATGGATGTACACATAACAGATTAATAGATGAAATGATGGACAGATACACAGTAATTATTTGTGAAGGGGACCTCATCAAATAAAACAAAATATTCATTTGGACACCCCCCCTCCCAAAACACACATACATACACACACACACACACACACACACACACACACACACACACACACATTTACGATAAAATATTAGTTCACCCAGCGCTGTTTCTATTGCTTCGAGAAAGAATCCAGTCCACTTGATTGATAAGTGAATGCTCTTAACTACTAAAAGTCCACACCAGGTTTTCCCGGTTACTCACCAAGAGAGCAAAAATTGGCAGTGCTCACTCTGGCTGGTAGATGGCGCTCTCTCTTTCTCTCTCCCCATCACTCACACATTGTAATATCCGCTGGCTCAGCCGTCTACTGATTGGTCCATTCGGAGCTGGGAATTCTGCGCTTTCCTCCGAGCGTGTTGGCTCCCCAGTGACGGTGAATCAGCAGTAGTTTGAAAAGAGGTGGTGGCTGTATGACACATAACGGAGGACGCCTGTGCATGTCTTCACCCTCCCAGAGTCAGGGACAGTGCAAAGTGATGGGGAGAGCCACTAATGGGATGGGTTAATTGGTGACTACCACATTGAGAAAGGGAGAAAATGGGCAAAAATAAAAAAATCTGTATTTATTTTGAGTGCACTCTAGTCAGTTGTGTGAACTTCATGTAAGACATCACTGATTTAAAGGCTTAGTCTAGAGCTTAAACTGAACTTTATTTTTGGCCAGTATAAAAAAGATTGACTTTAATTTCTAGGACTAAAATTGGAAAAATCTGTGTATGAGGAAGTAATAGTGGAAAGGAAAACGATGGGAGAAGGAAGATGAATGTTATTCCAAGTGGGTTGTGAAAGGGGGGGGGGTAAAAGTTATGATGTGGTAGAAGTTGTGGTGGCACCATGACAGGAAGGAAACTAAACCCATTTTGTTTGAATAATTTAAGTAGGTGAAAGTAGATGTTTAACAGCCTGTTAAAATACACCAGAATGCTAGGAATGGCATCTACTTCATTCAGAAATTTTGGGGAGAGGACCCCCAGACCTGGCAGTAAGTCAGACTGGTTCCCAGTTGAGGTTGGACTCCGCCAGGGCTGCCCTTTGTCACAGATTCTGTTCATAATTTTTATGGACAGAATTTCTCGGCATAGCTAAGTGGCGGAGGGTGTCCAGTTTGGTGACCTCAGGATTCCATGTCTGCTTTTTGCAGATGATGTGGCCCTGCTGGCTTCATCAGAACAGGACCTCCAGTTGTCACTGGACCAGTTTGCAGAGTGAGAAGCAGCCAAGATGAGTATCAGTACCTCCAAATCTGAGACCATGGTACTCAGACGGAAAAAGGTGGATTGCTCTTTCCAGGTTGGGAGGGTGTCCTTACCTCAAGTGGAGGAGTTTAAGTATCTTGGGGTCTTGTTCACGAGTGAGGGTAAGAGGGAGCGGGAGATCGACAGGCGGATCGGTTCAGCATCCACAGTGATACGGGCTCTGTGCCGGTCTGTTTTGGTGAAGAGAGAGCTGAGGTGAAGGAGCCAGTTGAGATGGTTCGGGCACCTGGTAAGGATGCCTCCTGGGCGCCTCTTGGGTGAGGTGTTCCAGGCATGTCCAGTTGGGAGGAGACCCCAGGGAAGACCTAGGACATTCGGGAGAGATTACATCTCTCAGCTGACCTGGGAACGCCTTGGAATCCTCCCTTATGAGCTGGAAGAGGTGGCTGGGGAGAGGGACGTCTGGTCTTCTTTGCTTGGGTTGTTACCCCCACGACCCGAATATGGATAAGCGGAAGATGATGGATGGATGGATGGATGGACCCCCAGACCCCTTCCCAGTAAGTCCCCCTAAAATTACAAATCATTCTGACACCCCTGGCCAGATGGATGTATTGATGAATATTTGATAGTTGAATAGACAGATGGATAGATGGATGAATAGATGATAGTTGAATAGGGGGATGGATGGATGTAAGGATTCAGTCCAGAACCAGACCTCATGCTAGGCCAATACTGGCCACCAGAGGGAGACAAAGGACTAAATGTAATGAACATATATTTATGGGTGGCAGGTGGACCTACAGGCACCATGTCTAATGCTAGGTGTGGGGTAGATGGGTATGAAGAGCCCCAGCATTGAGCTGTGGAGCCGTGGAAGTTTTCTCTGCTCTATGTCAGCAGATGGAAGCATGAAGTGGACTGTGTGTCTCTCCACTCTTCCTCCAGACTCTAGGAGCTGATTTACTAATGAAATGCTAAACTGAGTCTGAAAAGAGGACTTTGTACTGAGTAACAGTCCAGTTCTGTGTCTCCTTAGTCCAGGTAAGACACTTCTGATGATGTCTCTGGTTCAGGAGTGATGATATTAGGACTGTAGCAGCTGTAGCTCTGAGAGATACACAGTATTTATACTGTATTAGTCATTTACTCACCATCACATATGATCATTTATGATTTTTATGAGCCATAAGTCAGACTGATCAACATTAAAACTGAAAAAAGGCTTAAAATATGTCATTTTATGTATAATGAATATAAACTTTTTCATCAGGATGTATGACTGTATATGTGCTTCTGAATGGACGATGAGTAGAAATTCACAAACACAGAGTTTTTCAGTTCTTCATAAAGTTTTATTCTAATCATTGAATAAGTCGAGCATCATACAGCATTCGGAGGTTTTTTAAACCCGTCTCTGCTCACCAACCTCCTGATGTGGCACTGCACTCAAATTTCTATTCTCGTCCTGTTTAATGGATAATAAATTCAACTTAATTGACCTGTAATGACAGATATGTTCACTGTAGAGAAATAAAACGTCAGAGACAGATGGACAGCTGGATTGTCACTTGGTGAAATTAGCAGAGCGATTATTTTACAGCCACTTTTTCAGTTCCGCTCAATAGACACACATACACACAAAAGACTTGTTTGGTCCTGGACAGACGTATAAACAGGACAGATTCAGGACAAAGAGAATTAACAGTAAGCAATACTGTAAACACAACACAAGACAACGACAACAAAAAAACTGCCCAAAACTCCCGACTGTAATAAATAAAACATTAAACTATTCGATGCATAAAATTCAACATTAGGCTTTATCTTATATAGGCCAACATTCAAGTAAACCAAAGGGAGCATATCTGCTGGTTAAAACATGCAAACTCTTGGCAAATAGAGAAGAAACTGGAAAGTGGAAGCTACCACCTCCGAGATGCAGTAAAAGTTTATCACCAGTAGGGGGAGTCCTTGACTTGTAGCTGCAGTGTCCCGGCCTGCAGCTTGATCCAAGTTCAATGTGAGAATCGAGGTCAGAAAAGTTTCTGCCAAGAAAGTCCCACTTTCCAAAGTTTCACAGTTGGTGCCCTCCTTCATTAGCAAAAGGCTAAAGCTGGGGTCAGGGGTGCTTGCAAACCTTCTCACAAAGACAAGTTCTCTTATCTGGTCTTCTCCGGTGCTTGAATAGACTATACAGGACTCATTAGTTTGTAGATGATCCTTCCAAATGAAGCATCCTGGAGAGATCAATACTGACTTTGTATCTGGAGACAGAGGGGCAGATGGAGAGGGTGGAGAAGGATACTAATTCTTGATTATTCTCTCTTGGTTGTCTCCTCTCTTCTTTCTTCAGTTCTTTATATATCACCCTCTCTTTCTTTTCTGGTCACACACTGTCTTTCACACACACATGCAGACCCTATTCTACGCTTGCTTACAGGCTCTTCTTTTCAGGTTTACATCACGTTTTCAAAGAGCTGCATGGATCTCATCATGGTTTCATCCTAAAGATAAATGGAAAAGAGAAAACAAACACGTGTTAACCTTGAGACCATCACTGACTAGCAGACGCCCAATGTTCTACATCAAACTGCATTCTTTAAATCACTGTTCTCCAGATGCACCAGTTTTCTTTAAGTACCAACAGTCACCACCAAACACCAACGTTCCCATCAACCACCATCATTCTCCAACAACCACCATCATTCTCCAACAAACACCAACATTCTCCAACAAACACCAACATTCTCCAACAAACACCAACATTCTCCATCAAACACCATCATTCCCCAACAAACACCATCATTCTCCAACAAACACCATCATTCTCCATCAAACACCATTCTCCATCAAACACCATCATTCTCCATCAAACACTATCATTCTCCATCAAACACCATCATTCTCCAACAAACACCATCATTCTCCAACAAACACCAACATTCTCCATCAAACACCATCATTCTCCAACAAACACCATCATTCTCCATCAAATACCAACATTCTCCATCAAACACTATCATTCTCCAACAAACACCATCATTCTCCAACAAACACCAACATTCTCCATCAAACACCAACATTCTCCATCAAACACTATCATTCTCCAACAAACACCATCATTCTCCATCAAACACCATCATTCTCCAACAAACACCATCATTCTCCAACAAACACCATCATTCTCCATCAAACACCATCATTCTCCAACAAATACCAACATTCTCCATCAAACACTATCATTCTCCAACAAACACCATCATTCTCCATCAAACACCATCATTCTCCAACAAACACCATCATTCTCTAACAAACACCATCATTCTCCAACAAACACCAACATTCTCCATCAAACACCATCATTCTCCAACAAACACCATCATTCTCCAACAAACACCAACATTCTCCATCAAACACCATCATTCTCCAACAAACACC
Organism: Crenuchus spilurus; assembly: GCA_036984385.1. Lineage (NCBI taxonomy): Eukaryota > Metazoa > Chordata > Actinopteri > Characiformes > Crenuchidae > Crenuchus > Crenuchus spilurus. The sequence continues at coordinate 15,009 of BRDA01004807.1, forward strand.
ATCATTCTCCAACAAACACCATCATTCTTCAGCAAACACCATCATTCTCCATCAAACACCAACATTCTCCATCAAACACCATTCTCCATCAAACACCATCATTCTCCAACAAACACCATCATTCTCCAGCAAACACCATCATTCTCCATCAAACACCAACATTCTCCATCAAACACCATCATTCTCCAACAAACACCATCATTCTCCATCAAACACCAACATTCTCCATCAAACACCAACATTCTCCAACAAACAACATTCTCCATCAAACAACATTCTCCATCAAACACCATCATTCTTCATCAAACACTAACATTCTCCATCAAACACCATCATTCTCCATCAAACACCATCATTCTTCATCAAACACCATCAGTCTTCATCAAACACCATCATTCTTCATCAAACACCATCATTCTCCAACAAACATCATACAACACAATCCCCAAAGGGTTCTGATGGGGTCAGAAGAGCAGTGTCAGGGTTGGTGATGGATGGATATTAGTTTTATGGTTTAGGTATGTTGGTGTGAATAGGTACGTACTTCCTGACATGCTAAGATAAACTCCTCCATCGTTACAACGCCATCTTTGTTCTTGTCCATTTTCTGTGAAATAAGAGAGCAGAGAGGTTTAAAAGAACATATAGACATTTGTTTATTGTTGTTGTTACTGTGACCACAAACTTCTTTGTTACTGTATACAGTAAATCATCTTTATCTTTTCAGTTCACTTTCAGTCCGCTGTGTTGGTTCAGCTCCTTTTCTACTTGACTGCCTTAGCATCTTATTTTTAAATAAAAAAGAAAAGAATATAGCTGTACTAACTTCACTTGCTCTGCTGATAGATACTGGATGCCCTTGCTCTTGTATAGTTCTCAAAGTTCTTTAGTATTTATCAGGTTTTTTGTTGATTTTTTCTGGATGTACTTCACTAAAGTTACTGTTTTATTCAGTTGTGTTGAATACTGACCTGGAAGAAAGCGTCTACATGCTGTTTGGGCACATCTCCTTTCAGTGCAGGATACGTGTACTTCCCCATCATATCGTAGATTGCTCGCACAATGTCCGTCATTTCCTAATGTTAAAACATGTA
>BRDA01004807.1:22670-34661 GCA_036984385.1 Crenuchus spilurus
AGAAAGAGAGAGAGAGAGAGAGAGAAAGAGAAAAAGAGAGAGAGAGAAAGAGAAAAAGAGAGAGAGAAAAAGAGAGAGAGAGAGAGAGAGAGAGAGAGACAGAGAGAGAGAGAGAGAGAGAGAGAGAGAGACAGAGAGAGAGAGAGAGAGAGAGAGATGAGTGCTGACAGTTTGTTTTTATTCTGTAAAGCTCGATGAAAACACACGTCAGTAATGGTACCTGAAGAGCCGTGTACAGCTTAAAGCCTCAGAGAACCTAAACCCATCACATTGATCTGACTCCTGTAGATCAACACTATCACTGTACAGAGTATCACCTGTGCATTCCACTAATTAATCAATAATAACCAATTTACCACATTTCTCCAATGTCAGTGTGAATGTGACAGGTAAAAAAAAAGTCATTACCTAGAAGCGTTACATTTTTTAAAAATTTAATAATGAGATATTCCACTCACGAACGGAATTTGAGGGGGGACTTGTCCCTTACAATTTTTGAAAAGGTAGTTTTGGTCCCCTGCGATTTTACTGACCAAAATGTTACACTATAGTAAATAGAGACGGGTCCAGCATTAGGACCAAGCGGAAAATGGAAGCTCAAGCTGAAGCCTGTTTCCCTTTAGACCGCCCACAAGCTCATCGATCTACTCTGTTATTTCTTGCTAATGTGTGATTGGCCGTCCCCGCTGTCACTCCATCTGGTTGTAAACCAGCGTTGTACTATTTGTGTTATTAAACACTGTGTCTGTGTTTGGAAGCTTTGCATGAGCTGATTATGTTGAAATTTTAATAGTTAAACCTTCTGTGAAATTTAAAAGTAACAATATAAAACTACAAAAAGTACCTGAAAACACAGTCAAAGAATTAAATATTCAATTTAGTAATCGATTAAATAATTTTATTAATGTTATTATTTTATTAATAATAATAACTATTAATATTATTACTATATTACTAATTACTATATTATTAATAGTAACTAATTATTAATAAAATAATTATAATATTTTAAAATAATATATTAATATTGATTAATATTATTTAATTTATGTTGGCCTATATTGGCCTTCGTTCTTGAATTCTTCAGCAGTCCAAGACATTTTGGACAATCGTGTGCAAAGTTTTTGGGAACACTTTGGGTATCTGTTCCAGCACGACTGTGCCCCTGTGCCCAAACCAAGGTCCATAAAGGCCTGGCTGTGTCAGTGTGGTGTTGACTGGCCCACGCAGAGCCCTGAACTCAACCCCACTGAAACACCTTTGAGATGAACTAGAACAGACTTTGTGTGACCTCACGAATGATCTTCTGGATGACTGATCAAACACAGACACTCTCCAAAAGTCTCCTCAGAAGAGCGGCAGCTGTTATAGATGCAGATCCACAATCACGGAGATGCACGTGCATCAGTAAACATGGGCACAGTGTGGAGAATGCAAATAACACAGATTGTTATGTTTCTTTTATGCTCTTTTCACTTTTATTTCATTGCAGACATTAATCTCATTTCATTTGATATAAATCCATTTCAGACCTGCAACACATTCCAAAAAAAGTTGGGATGGTAAAGAGTTTACCACGGTGTGATGTTGTCATTCCTTCTCACAGCACTTAAAAGATGTTTTGGCATCGAGGATACGAAGTGTACTTAAGGTGTACAACAGTACGAGGTTATCGTCACAGTCTTAATTTCTAAATTCTCCAAAAGTCTGTATTTTGGACAAATCAGGACTGCAGGCCAGTCCAGTATCCTCTACTTCCACAGTCAGGCCTTTGTAATGTGTGCAGGATGTGCTTTAGCATTGTCTTGTAGATAAATACATGGACGTCTCTGGACACGATTTGGTCTTGACGGCAGCATATGTTCCTCTAAACTCTCAGTTTACTCTTCAGAGTGTAAATGAGTCAAAAGCACTGAACCACAGACCATGACAGACTGATTTTTTGACTTTTTTGGACTGATAACAGTCTGAATGATCCTTTTAGTCTTTATTGATGCTTTAAAGCATCAATTTCTTCTAAAAAAGGTCTGGTATAGTGATTGGTCTGAGCACAGTACAGCGGTGTGATGGTCCATCCCTGATGTCTCAGAGCTGTACATGGCTAACATGAGGCTTCTTTATTACACAGTAAAGCTTTAAGTGGTTTGTGAAAGTAACTCTGTTGTAGGTTTGCTAAAGTCATCTCTTGCCTGTGTGATTATATCAGCTGTTGATGAATGACGGTTCTTGATGCAGTGCCGTCTGAGAGATCAGAGGTCACAAGTGTTCAGCTTAGGCTCCTGCCTTTTATGCACTGAAATTCCTCCAGATTCCTTGAATTGTTTATTGATATGCGGGATAAATAGGCAAATCCCTTCCAGTCTTTCTTTGAGGAACACTGTTTTTAAACATTTCAATCATTTTCTCACACATTTGTTGACTGAGGATCTCTGTTAAATATCCCGAGCCATCAGAGAGCAACGTTTGGACAAAAAGTGCTGTTCAAGGCCATTTTAGAAACTATTCTGACTGGAGCAATGACATCATCTTGTAGAGCAAGGACAGAGGAACACTGAGTCATTACATTTTGTTGTGTGTGTGTGTGTGTGTGTGTGTGTGTGTGTGTGTGTGTGTGTGTGTGTGGGTAGGGGTGTTAGAAAGCAATACACACACAAACACAAAAAGAAAATATTGTCACGAGTTATGCAAACTATTCTCTCTCTTCTCTCTGGTATTATTTGGGTGGATCGCTCTCAGCACTGATGTGGTGGTGGTGTGTTAGTGTGTGAGATGTTAAACACTGTGTCCACTCACTGTCCTCTATTAGACACGCCTACCTTGTTGGTCCAGTTTGTAGGTGTAAAGTCAGAGACAGCAGCTCATCTATTGCTGCAGTTTTTAGTCCTAAAATGCTATTTTGAGATGCTTAAGGACTCTGATCCACTTATACCAGAACACACACTGACACACCACCACCACATCAGTGTCACTAGAATGCTGAAAACAATCTTTGGGGGCCCTGACCATTGAGGAACAGGATCTAAAATGTACACTGAGTGGATATACAAGAGGATGGTCTTAATGTTATGGCTGATCAGTGTCTGCCGAGTAAGCTGAGGAGTAAAAGTGCTCCAGTTTTTTTAAACTAGCCCCCAGAGTACAAGTAAAGTGGATTCTCACCCAGTGCTGAGCCGGCAGGATCGATACTAACTTCTACTTTTTTAAAATGTCAGGCACATCTTTCTCATCTGCTTCCAGAGGCTTTCCGATCACAACACTGTGACTAAAATAGGAGTCAGCCTTCCTCTCCATCTCTAACACTGAAGCCAAACAGTGGCCGGAACACACTTCCTTCTTTCTTTCCACAATCTGTTCAGACTTCATCAGAGTGACAAACTGCACATCATCAACCAACATGAGCCATTCTTACGTTTACATTTACAACATTTACAGTGAGGAAAATAAGTATTTGAACACCCTGCAAATTTAAGTTCTCCCACTTAGAAATCATGGAGGGGTCTGAAATGTTCATCTTAGGTGCATGTCCACTGTCAGAGACATAATCTAAAAGAAAAAATCCAGAAATCACAATGTATGATTTTTTAATAATTTATTTGTGTGTTACTGCTGCAAATAAGTATTTGAACACCTGCCAATCAGCAAACATTCTGGCTGTTGTAATGACGGGCCAGGAGACAGTGGAAACAGTCCAATAGAAAGGTTTATTGAATGTGACACAAAGCATAACCATAGACAGGACATAGACAGGACACAAAGACTTCATACACTAACCTGACACTGACTTGACTATGACCACAGGGACTACTAGAGACTAACATAGAACATGTGGACCTGACAGTGACCAACCTAGAACAATGGGATCCGACCCGGACTGACTCAAACATAGGGATCCAACCCTAACTGACTAGAACACAGGGATCCAACCCTGACTGACGGTGACCACGGGGACCTGACACTTGATTGACTATGAACACCGGGACTTGACACTGACTGACTATGAACACTGACACTGACTGACTATGAACACAGAGGCCTGACCCTGACTCGAAACACAGAGACCTGACACTGACTCGAAACACAGAGGCCTGACACTGACTCGAAACACAGAGGCCTGACACTGACTCGAAACACAGAGGCCTGACACTGACTCGAAACACAGAGGCCTGACACTGACTGACTCGGAACACAGAGACCTGACACTGACTGACTCGGAACACAGAGACCTGACACTGACTGACTCGGAACACTGACACTGGCTGACTCGGAACACTGACACTGACTGACTATGAACACAGAGACCTGACCCTTACTCGAAACACAGAGACCTGACACTGACTGACTCGGCAAAGACTGACTGGACATACCTCTACTGGCCTGAACATCCGATCCGTGCATCGCCCACTCCAGCAGCAGCCATCCTCTAGATCAGCTCCTATCCATAACACTGGCTGTGGTGACTATCAAGGCAACCGGCCGCTCTGAGCCACACACGAACCAGCAGCAGCTGACCTCAAGATGTGCTCCTATCCATAACACTGGAGTGAGGATGCACTGACCAGAACCAACACCAGAGGAAAACAAGGACTCTATACTAAGACTACACTCACTAGGACTAGGCGGGACATGGCCGACCCGGCAACACCCCAGCCCTCCCTACACTCTCCAGCAGCAGCCAATACCCTTATCAGCTGCTATCATGAAAGCTGAGAGTGTAGGGAGGCTGGGGACCAAACACTGGCCAACCATGAACCGCCCACCAACACAAGGACCCTTACCAAACACAAGACACCACAAACACATACCACAAAGACATAGAGTGAAGATGAGTAGATGGGGGCATGGCGGCAATGTCCAGAGATGTGTAACGGGAAGGTGGATGAGGTGAGGTGAATGTCCCACACTCTGAAGAGTGAGTGGCCCTCTTTTATACCTCAGATTGATGGCCACTCATCACCTTCAGGTGTGGGTCGTTAGTCCAATGAGAGCAGGGAGTTGGCGACATCTAGTGGCCGCTATGGGTTTCTGCTGCCACGATATACAACACTGGCCCTCAAAGACCTGTTAGTCCGCCTCTAAAAAGTCCACCTCCACTCCACTTATTATTCTAAATTAGAAGCACCTGTTTGAGGTCGATAGCTGCATAAAGACACCTGCCCACCCCACACAATCAGAAAGACTCCCAACTACTAACATGATTAAGACAAAAGAGCTGTCCAAAGACACCAGAGACAAGATTGTAAACCTTCTCAAGGCTGAAAAGGGCTACAGGGCAATTGCCAAGCAGCTTGGTGAAAAAAGAACAACTGTTGGAGCAATTATTAGAAAATGGATGAAGCTAAACATGACTGTCAATCTCCCTCTGACTGGGGCTCCATGCAAGATCTCACCTTGTGGTGTATCAATGATCCTAAGAAAGGTGAGGAATTGGGGAACAACCTCCTTCCCTCAGTTAGAGCATTGAAGATGGGTCGTGGCTGGGTCTTCCAACATGACAATGACCCAAAGCACACAGCCAGGATAACCAAGCAGTGGCTCTGTAAGAAGCATATCAAGGTTCTGGAGTGGCCTAGCCAGTCTCCAGACCTAAACCCTATAGAAAATCTTTGGAGGGAGCTCAAACTCCGTGTTTCTCAGTGACAGCCCAGAAACCTGGCTGATCTGGAGAAGATCTGTGTGGAGGAATGGGCCACAATCCCTGCTGCAGTGTGTGCAAACCTGGTGAACAACTACAGGAAACGTTTGACCTCTGTAAAGGCTACTGTACCAAATATTAACAATGATTTTCACAGGTGTTCAAATACTTATTTGCAGCAGTAACACACAAATAAATTATTTAAAAATCATACATTGTGATTTCTGGATTTTTTCTTTTAGATGATGTCTCTCACAGTGGACATGCACCTAAGAGGAACATTTCAGACCCCTCCATGATTTTTAAGTGGGAGAACTTGCAAATTTGCAGAGTGTTCAAAAACTTATTTTCCTCACTGTAGCAGATGTTCTTATCCAGAGTGATGTACAACAGTGTTTAATTTACATTAAGATAATTATCTCAGCTAGTACTGACAGGTTAGAGTCCAAACTAGTCTTCAGTTCAGACACTGTTAGAACTAAACCATCACTAATACCTAGAAAGAAGAAAAGATACACAATTATACACAATATAAAAGCTTTACAATGTGACAATGTAGTGACGGAACAGGACTGAAACACAGACAGGAAACACTGATCAGACAAACACGAGACAGCAGGCATGCAACAAGGCACAGGTGTTAATAATGAGACAGGACAAGACAGGACAAGACATGACGTGACATGGGGTGACAAGACATGACGTGACACATAGTGATACAAACACAAGCATGAGAAGCTGTGGCGGGGGGTGGTACATGTGGCACTGTGCTGAAAGAGTTCCTTTTACTGTTTTTTAATTTTATTTTGTTTTTTTGTTACAAATAATTATTCAACCAAACAGCCAAGCAACCAATTAATCAACCACCCAGTCAGTCAAATAGTCAACCAACCAATTAATCAACCAACCAGTCAACCAAACACCCAACCAACCAAGCAGGCCAACATCCAACCAACCAAGCACCCAATTAATCAATCAATTGATCAACCAGTCAACTATTCAGTCAATGAACCAATGCCCAGCCAACAGACCAACCAACCAGTTAACCAAAGAACCAACCAACCAACCAGTTAACCCAAAAACCATCCAACCAATTAAACAACCAACCAGTCAACCAAACAACCAACCAACCAATTAATCAACCAACCAACCAGTCAACCAAACAACCAATTAATCGACCAACCAGTCAACCAAACAACCAACCAACCAATTAATCAACCAACCAGTCAACCAAAAAACTAACCAACCAATTATTCAACCAACCAGTCAACCAAACATCCAACCAACCAATTATTCAACCAACCACTCAACCAAGAAACCAACCAACCAGTCAACCAAAAAACCAACCAACCAATCAACAAATCAGCCAACATCCAACCAACCAAGCACCAAATCAATCAATCAATCAATCAATCAATCAATTGATCAACCAGTCAACTATTCAAACAATGATCTAATGTCCAACCAACCAACAGAAAATCTAATTTAATCTCCTTCTTCTTCTAATAAAGCTTCATTTAACTTTAATAAAAGTGTTGAATAAAAATGTGTTCCTACACAAAGAGCAAACAAATGTTTCCAAAACCATAATATTATCATGTCAACATGATCCTGGTGGGATGTGGTCCCCACAAATAGCTGAATACACACACGGTGAGCTGTACAGTGGGATTCATGCTCCATTATGTTCTCTGGTCCTGTAGGGTCACAGCTAACCCACTGCAGCACAAAACCATTTCAAAAAGCATCAGCAGCTTCTGCAGGACAGAAATACAGCTTAAAGAAGACAGAAGAGTGGTGTAGATATCAGGCATTCTGCTAAACAGCTCACAATTAGCTGGATTAGTTTTACCAAAGTTAAGCAGTGTTTTAGATTTAATGTGATAAGTTTGGGATAAACTGTCAGTGTAAAATCTCACAGATAACCAGGATTATATGCACTGTAGATTCATACTGGATAAAAATCAGTAAACACTGATTACCGCCAGACTACACTGCAGATTCATACTGGATAAAAATCAGTAAACACTGATTACCGCCAGACTACACTGTAGATTCATACTAGATAAAAATCAGTAAACACTGATTACCGCCAGACTACACTGTAGATTCATACTGGATAAAAATCAGTAAACACTGATTACCGCCAGACTACACTGCAGACTATACTGGATAAAAATCAGTAAACACTGATTACTGCCAGACTACACTGCAGATACATACTGGAAAAAAATCAGTAAACACCGATTACTGGCAGACTACACTGTAGATTCATACTGGATAAAAATCAGTAAACACTGATTACTGCCAGACTACACTGCAGATTCATACTGGATAAAAATCAGTAAACACTGATTACCACCAGACTACACTGCAGATTCATACTGGATAAAAATCAGTAAACACAGATTACTGCCAGACTACACTGCAGATTCATACTGGAAATCAGTACAAAATATAACTGTTAAGCTACCATCTCTACTACATGTTGGAGCATTGCTGTGAAGGTTTGATTGCATTCAGCCATGAGAGCATCAGAATGTTGAATGCTCACCACCACCACCACATTCCCAACTCCACGAACTCATCCCAAAAGTACTGCATGGAGGAAAGAACACAATTCCACAGCTCCACAGCTCAATGCTGTGCCCTCTAGCCCACACCTGGCATTAGACGTGGTGCCAATAGGTTCATATTTAGTCCTATTCTTTTGGCAGCACTTCTCTACAGGGACTAGACAAGCTGTGTGTGCATTTGTTGAACTTATAGATAGTTGGCCTGGGTTGTATGTTGTAAGCTTAAAAACGTTCCGATCACAGCAGCAGGACTGACATCATCATGTTTTAGACTAAAATCAAGGGCTGGCGTGTCTGTAAACGTGGCTGTTATTTGTACAGGCCTGAACCTCCGCCGTCTCCAACACTGCAGAGAAACTGCAAGACGTCTACCGGTGCCTTTGGGACAAAGCTAACCATCTTTTTGTGTCCCATCATGAACTCATGCTGGGTAATACATAACATAAAAAATACATCAGCCTGCCTCACGATTCCTCCACACAGGCATCTGCACAGGCTCCTTATTCAGATGTGTAGCATTCGTCAGTGAAACATAATCACAATTAAAAGGAATTTCCCATCGGAATATACATGAAGTAAGTCAACAACGCACACTGCACGATAGTACAACTGAGCTCTTCTGGATGCTGGATGGTTCAGAGGAGCAGAACAGGAATCTAATGCAACATTTATACTTTCAGCGGTTCAGAAACCAGTACTGGCCCATTCAGAGGCACATACATACTAAAATATATATCTCAGCGGCGTAACACGAACAGCCTCTCGCTTTGGTGACTGCACAAGCGGCCAGGACTCGATCTCCTGCAGAGCATCCAGCTTAACTGAAGACTGTCTATAGGCGTCAGTGAATGGAAAATACACACACTGCTTTATAAAGTAGCAAAATCAATGAGTTTATTGATCATAACTGGAAACTCCAGCCCAGCGGAGACCTGTGTGGAGCTCTAGAGAAGAAAGCTACAGCACAAAGCAACGAATGCTGATTAAAAACACAAGACCTGAGCTCGGAAAGTAGCTTTGACCTACGAGACATGAAAATCACATTAGAGCTCGGTGACGTTCAAGAGCACGAAACTGCAGTCCGGTGTCGTTTTTTTTTGGAAACAGCATCTAAATTTAGATTCCATCATGAATTTTACATGATATTTGTACGTGTCGCACTGTTACGGCAGATTCGTTTATATGTATTTTTATTTTTGTCCCGCAATCAAGCTGCAGTGGCAGAGAGCGCAATTTAAGCTCCGCCTACAAGTTGGTTCATAGCTAGTGTTGCTAGGTCGGACAAGCATTAGAGAAAACTAAAAAATCTCTTCAGTCTACTGCATCTGATGGATTTCAATTGTATTCAGCCGCAAGACTATTAGTGAGGTCAGGATGTTGGAGGATCACCACCATCTCCTCATCCCAGAATTACTGGATGGAGCAGAGAACACAGTTCCATTGCTCTACAGCAGATTAGACATGGTGCCAATAAGTTCATGTTTAGTCTTATTCTATTGGCAATACTTCTCTACAGGGACTAGACATGCTGCATGTTAGTAGGCGGAGCTTAGACTTGGCAGAATGCAACTGTTCCAATCAGCTGGGCTTCAGAGATGCATTATAATGCATTATAGCACAAATCACATGACAGCCTTTAACCAAAAAGAAATCAGGAGTTAAAAATCATAAATAAATGTTTTAATCTCTTAAATTGCTCTCTTACACAATAATTTTTTTTTATAAAATGATCAAATAAGGTGTTTTATGATTTGTAATAAAATAGCACAAGCTTAGATTTCATTGCTGAACACTACAAATGTAGGAGCTTTTAGATTTTTAGTCCTAGAAATCATTTATTTCAGGCTGCACAGCACCGAAGGGACTTAATATATCTTCCGATTTGTGCCACAAGAGGGCGCTTCAGCAGAACAGAAACTCGGTTCTCAGTTCTTTTTTTTTAATACTCAAACCAGTAAAAATCAACACGTATTGTAACTGATGGTATGACACATGTTTAGCAGAATCATTAGCAGCTCAAAATAGTCAGAAATGACCAAAGAGGAGGGTTTCGGCTTTCACAGGACTCCTCCCATTTGTGTGGGTCTTAGAGAAAATGAAACTCATGAAGCTCTGGATGGGAATAGATGCCGTCATCAGGTTGAGCTGATTAAGAGCAAGAACTTAAGAACTTGGCCTGGCTGGCGGCTTCTGGCCGTTTTCGGGGCCAACAAACGATCTCTTGTGTCTTACCTTTCGTTAGCGTTCCTGAGACGAGTCTTTGGAAAGACTGGATGAGCTTCAGCACCCCCTGTCTGCAGCGGCTGGTACAGCCGGCCATGGTGAGGACGAAGGGGGTCGAACCGCCCTCTTCTAGCAGATGCTACACACGAGGGAAGTTCCCTTGTTTTGAAGACCCTCGCCTGGGTTTGAGTCCGAGTTGAAGTCCCATAGGGAATGAGGTACTTTCAGAAGAAGGGAAAGACCGGCTTCTTCAGATCTTCTGATTGTTGGAATGAAGGTCCATTCATAAAGTCCACAGCTCAGAGTGTTTGACGAGCACTCAAAGCACACCCGCCACACCACCCATGCCACTCTACCAACACCAAACTCACTCAAAGTGCCCCGATCCTGGAGCCGGCTGCTGTAGGAAAGTTCTTGTGAAAAGGGAAAGTTGCAGTGCTGCAGGGCTGTGAGAGGTCCTGAATTATTGAGCGGCTGGAGAGGACGTAGTCAAGCTCCACACGCTTCTCCGCATCAGTCCTGAACTCATGGGGATGGCGGTCAGGCAGGTCTGGATGCTCTGCTGGACTTTTCCCTCTCTGGCTGCTGCTGCAGATTGCAGGTTAATCTGCACCTTCACTCACATCTTGGACCTCTCAGAGCTTCTCTATTCCTGGGGAAAGTGAGCCATGACTACAAATCTAATGTAAAGTAAAGTAATCTGTTGTAAAGTAATCTAATGTAATCTAATGTAATCTATTCTGAGCTGTGTGAAGCTGCTGCAGTGTAATCGGCTGCTCTAGCCAACACAGTCCTGCAGCACTGAAAAGACTCTCTCTTTCTTTCTCTCTCTCTCTCTCTCTCTCGTTCTCAACATTTGCCCCTCCCTCTCTTCCTCCCTCTCTCATTCACTCTCTTTCTCACCTCTCTCAAAGTCTCTTTCTCTTTCAACGTTTGCCCCTCCCTCTCCTCTCTCACTTCCCTATCTCACTTTTCACTCTCTCTCGCCCACCCTCTCACCTCTTTCACAGTCTCTCTCTCTCACACACTTCTCTCTCTCTCTTTCTCTCTCTCACACACACACACTTCTCTCTCTCTCTTTCTCTCTCTCACACACACACACTTCTCTCTCTTTCTCTCTCACTACGTGCCCCTCCCTCTCCTCTTTCTCTTGCCTTCTCTGTCTCACCATCTCTGCTCTCTCACAGTGTCTGTCTCTCTCATTCTCTCTCTTTCTCTCTATCTCACTTCATTCTCCTCTCACAGATGATCTCTTTCTTCTTCATTCACACTCTTTTGTTCTTTCTCTCTGTGTCTCTCTACTGTTCCCGAGTTGCTCTCTCTCTCTCTCTCTCTCTCCCTCTCTCTCTCTCTGTCTCTGTCTCTCTCTCTCTCTCTTTCTGTCTCTCTTTCTCTCTCTCTCTTTCTCTCCCTCTCTCTCTCTGTTTCTCTCTCTCTCTCTCTTTCTCTCTCTCTCTCTCACTAAGTGCCCCTCCCTCTCCTCTTTCTCTTGCCTTCTCTGTCTCACCATCTCTGCTCTCTCACAGTGTCTGTCTCTCTCTCTCTCTCTTTCTCTCCCTC